>BGNK01005593.1:0-35777 GCA_003297005.1 Symbiodinium sp. clade A Y106
CTTGCGTGGGGTCATTTAAGGGTTCAGCTTCTTCCTGTGCAGAGCGACACTGCGGGTCTCTCTGCCTCCGTCTTCCTTCCGGTTTTGGGGTCGGCGGCATTGGCGGCAGCCATTAAATAGTCTTCCTGTCTTCCTGCCCTGATTTGCAAACCCGGCACGCTCGATAAAAGCTAACCGCTAGAGACGGACAGCCCACCTGCAGTTCACAGGGCATACCAACCAGCTGGATGTTGTTGAGTGTAATGCCTGAGGGCATGGCAGGTCCAAGTGCTACTTCTGCTCGCAGGCAGATTTGAGAATCGCACGATCAACTCTCTTACAAACCCTCTCCTCGACTCGTCCAAAACGCAACAAGAACCCAGCAACAGGGCTGATACGGCTGACGCGAAAGATCTCGAGGAAAGCTGCTCGACTGGTAGCAGATGTCTGTCCACCAAAGCGTGAGGCGCACGACGGTTACACCTCACAGGCGTCAGGATGACTTTGACGTTGAGAGAGTATATGAGGAACCGCAGGAAGCGACTCACTTCAACCTCAAGCATCAACATGAAGGGGACATGTAGTGGCCTTGTACTGCGTCGAAGCTGTGGAAGAACGGCTTGTTCTGTGCAAAGCCCTTCGCCTTTTCCGTCGCATTCATGTTGCCATGCTGACGACTGAATCCTGAAACTTGGCCTCCAAAGAGAAAAACACAAAATCCGCCTTGGCAACAAACTGCGCCCCACGCTCGTAGTTTCCGAACATCTCTTGCTTGCTGTAAACCATGTTCCAGCCGCCTCCCAGGCACACAGCCGGGACATGAAGGTGAATGCACTGTGAATGCTGAATGGATAAAGGCTGCACTTGCTTTGTGGCTTTCACAGACTGTCACAAACACAGCCGGGCAGCTAGCTGACTGGAGGTCGATGCGCAGGCCGCTGTACCCCTCCCCGCGACAATCCTCAGCAGGACGGCCGCTGAAGATGACTACATTCATCTAAGCATGGTGTAACAGTTTCGCTGGCAACGCGTGGGCAAGCCACTGGGCTGTTGCCCACAGTGATGCCAACCGCAGCCACCGTGGCAGCCTTCAAACGGGCTTCAACTACTTCAACTGGTAACGCCGACACATAGCGAGAGGCTGTGACGAGGACGTGCCCAACCATGAAAAGCAGCAAACAGGGCCTCCTGTAGTGTGAGGGTGATGGTAAACTTCTTATCATCTTGAGTGCGGTAGCGGACGTAGTAGTACCTATGATCGGACAGAAGTCCGGTGATTCCTTCTCCATCTCAACAGCCATCCATGCACGCTTCGCACCGTGAGCATCATACACAGCATGTGCAGTGCATAGGAACGCACATGCACCCGCTGCATTGCATTCCAGGCCGAGGGCACTTGTCGTTTATGGCCCGATTGATGTCCTGTCATAGATGCAGTACGACAACAGGACCACACTTACAAGTCTAAAATCTAAAACTTACCTCATGGAGAGCACGCACAGAATAAGGCAAGTGGTGACTACGATTCGGAAGCTCTTCCCAAATCTTTGCCAGGCATCGTTGCGCCAGCCACGATCTCGGTTGGGGCTGCCAGAGGCAGTCCACGCAGCCCTAGCAATCCACGGCTGGGAGCAGCGTGCCGCCTCCACTTACAAGTCTGCACGTGCATCCAAGCCCTTTCCCACTCTCCCACAGCTCTACCCCCCATGCGGTGAGCTTGCAGGATCTGGAGTCGCACTGCACAAACCCAGGCCTGGCATTGAGCTCCTGTCACGCGAACACCAGTCAGGCGAAACCACCCATCCTCGAAAGGTAAGGGGCAGGAAAACGCAAGCTTTCGGATTCCTCTGCAGCGTGGCAGCTACAGGCCAGTTCACACAAACGCAAACCGTGTCGTCGAGACAACTGCATACCCAGCGGTGCTCGTACCAGTCCGAACAGGAAGGGAAGCGCTTGGCTTCTGCTTCAACAGTGCTGCTCATGGGGCAATAGCCATAGCACTTGTCGGTTCAAGGCCAAGACTGGAGCACTTTAGGATTTATGGTTTGCAGCTCTGCATCTGGGGTTTTGCTACCCTTCAATCAAAACACAATATCATCACCACAAGAGGCCTGCATCGTGCGTAAATCTTCAATTCAGTTCAACTCTTCACAAACCCAAACCCGCTACTGCCGAAAAAGCCTAAAACCCTAAAGCGCCTACAGCCTTGTAGCCCAAACTCGTACCTCTAGCTGTGGTCCTACTAAAAATGACCGCGCATACATCTGGTAAGCTTTCTGTTGTTCTTTAGTTTGTTCTTTGGGGTTTGGGGTTTTTGGACTTAGAGTTTTTGGGCTTGGCGTGTAGGGTTGAGGTTAGTTTTGGCATAAGATCAGCCGAGGGGTGCGGGACCAGAGAAGTGGCTGATTTTCTGGGGTGTCGGGTTCAGGCGGTCAGGGTGTGGGATTCAGGGATTCTCCTGGCACTTAACAAAGGAATCCTGAGACTCGAGTAGTAAGCTCAGAAACCCGCGGTGGTGTCTCACATGGCCGGGGCAAGTCAAGGCTCATCCCGGCCCCCTGAAACACCAACCAACCCCTGCCCCTGACCTCCGATCCTTGCGGTGCGCTGATGTGGCGACTAATTAGGAAAGGAACCGGGCATCGCGACCGCCACGGCTTCCAGATTCGCAAAGTGCTCAACGGGGCAGCTGGAAATCCAGAGGAGCATGTTTCCTGCAAACTTCCACGTCCACGACATATCTCCGAAACCTGACAACTACCTTTTGGATTAAGGTATGAAGCCATGTCCTTTCCGGCAATGGTACCCGAAATCTCGCAGGCTTTGATCCAGCGACCGTCCTTAGCACGGCGTCACGGCCGCACTGGACTCGGCCTGCCACTTCCAGACGAACGAAAGGCTAAGCACGCTCAGGCTCTCCAGAGTCGTACTGGAGCTCGTATTGGCACTGGAGCCCTGTCACCGGCTTCACTCATGCTTGGCGCATTTGGCACTGAGATTCCGGACAAAGACAGGCTTCAGGCAAATCTCCTACTGCGTCACGGCCTCGCCAATGAAAGATTTCCACCTGTGATAACTTTGTTGGCTGAGCCAGCGTGATCTTTGCCCACGAGGTGAAGTGGACGCCTGGATGCAGCTTACATGTGCAACTCTTGTGGACTACACAGCTCTCTATCTCCACAGGTACAGTTCAAGACGGCTTTAATTGATGAATAGCCTTTACAATGCCCGGTTGCCGAATCCTCTGTTCCAGGTTGTCATGTCATTCTGCGCCGTGATCTGCGAAGTGCAATCTCTGCTTCCCCTCCATCCTGCTCGAAAGGGATCAATGGAACGAATGAAGTGGAGTTAGCAGTTGTTCGCACAGCGCGTGGGCATCCAGAACCTCCCCACCAGTTGTTGGTCTCGCAGATGACATTGCCGGGCTCGATTTTGGCCACCTCAGCCTCGCAGCTCGCCTGGCAAAGCCCAAGAGCAGACAACCCTGGAAAACACGGCGGCTGGAAGGATTTGGGGGATTTGCCTCCCGCTTGGAGAAGCGCCAGGTCGTTCCTCCGAAAACAGTCTCCTGCATCGTGCAGCTTGGTGGTCGGTGTGACACTGACACTCCTACTTCTGCTGGAAAAGGCATGAAAGCAAGTACTCCGGATGAGCACCCACATTCTGCGAGACATTGCCAGAACTCAGAGAAACAAGCACACACCACGGGAGTCCGTCAGGTAGACATCACACAGAAGGCACAAGTCAGCAGCAGCAGCAGTGCGACGAACACGAAAGCCGAAAGCACGGACCGAGGAAGGTCTCCTTCTCCCTGGATTTCCTGCACAGGACGTGGCTTGAGAAAAGGGCCCGGCCCCTCCCCTCATGACGGGGTCCGGTCCGCCTGGGGAGCGCTGCAGGGCTGGCACCCATGAGCAGTGCCTCTCTTGCCAAGCACAAAGAGCCAAGATGTGCCTTGTCTTTTGACTCCGTGCCTTGGTGCCAAACTCGCAGTCCCGGTCATCCCACAAGTTCCTCGGAGCGCACGATAACTCTGAGCCCAAACCTCTGTGACCTGTCCCTGTCTTGGCAAGCATCTCTGATTCTGGCGGCAGCGCATTGCTGAAAAGGATGCGGTACTTGCCTGGAAGTCGAGCGCGGCAGCAACAACAACAACAACAGCGAAGACATGCGCTGCCTCCATTCTTCTGGCCGTCCATCAGGCTGACGATGGCATATTGCATGCCCTTCACCTCTGCTACACAGGTACACGCCACGATTTCAGATGCACAAGGAATCCAAGGAGCATTGGAGCCGTAGTCCCCAGCCATGTTGGATTCCCAGACCTGCAAGCAGCCGTGCATGACACCTTCCCCACAGGGCTGAGACAATCCGAGTGAGCACCGTGGCCTCTGCTAGGCTCTTCGGAACTGGGTCTGGTGTCGCCGACGGTGCTGTGAAAGCCCAAGGAAGATGGCTGCCCCAAGTGCCCAAGCAGGTCACCTGCGGAAACCCCGCAGGTTCTGCATATTTTGCCGAATTAGAAGGGTTTAGGGACTCCGGTCCGCTCCCGCCTGGCGGTAGATGCGCCAGGTGCTTCCCTCCCAGGTCGCGTTCGTCTCCGCTGCTTTGGCGGCAGAGTCCGCCCTTGCAGCACTTGCAGGTTATTCTGTGACTCTTTCTGTGCTCGCAATGTCTCAATGATTCTCAATGTCAAACTCTCAAACCTTGCCTTGCACCTGACTTCAGTGACGTCCCAAAATCGCAGTCTGCGTCGTTCCAGACCGCTGTCGACGAGGGAACACTGGTGCCAAAGACAATCTGACGGATGCCTTACCAGCAATTATCATACAATGGTCTGCTCAGCTCCATCTGCTGCAGATCTGCCACTTCGCGTTCGACGTGGTGTACACACTTTTGCAGGCTGTTCAAAGGGGCGGTTGCAGCTTTTTCTTCAGGGTCAAGATTGATGGGGCACCATATCCCAAGAACTGGATGCCCAAAATCCATCCTTCTTGTGTGACGTTTGTTCCGTTTGTCCGAGTCGCCGTCGCTGTCCTCGCCCCTCGCCACGGCAATTGCTGCAAATCGCATTCCCTGCACCTTGGATCGAGACGTTGCCAAAAGCCTGCTTCATTCGCACACACTGAGGCTTCCAAAACATGCTTCTCTCACTCCTATCATATGCCTGCCAGCCGCGTTGGTGCCATATTTGCCTCCATCGTTGTATGCCCAAACCTGGTCGTCCCCACACACAGCAGCAACGTACCCTGAGAGCTGCTTCAATGCCGGATTCCCAAGAATCAGGGAGACTGTGACCCACCTCTTCGATGTTTCGGGCAGGGATCAGCGGCTGCAGTGAAGGCTCTGTGAAGCCACTCGGCAGAGAGACACCCGCGGTGCCAACACAGGTCACCTGCAGCACTCCGCGGGCAAGTCTTTGAATGTTGGACATTGTCGGTGTCCTTCGAGGTAAACTTTCTGGACCCTCAGCCCAACTTTCTTTTCCAGGCCTTTCGTCCAGGACCGGTTCCGAAAGGAGAGTCCTTACATTTCGCTGCAAGATATCTATCCGATTAGCCGAAGCTCGAACAGATCCGCGTCCTTCTCGATTTTGGACAGGTCTGGAAGCGTGGAGCCTCCCTCGCGCACTCGCTGCTGCCAACCTCGAATAAACAGACGCAGCCTGCAGGAATGGTAGCTCAGCTCGCTTTCGGGTGCGCTTCCCAAGCCACGGCCGCGCCAGGTGAGGTTCGATCCCAGCTCCAGTAGAACCCCTGCAGGGGCTGCCCCGGCGTCAAGCCCGGCCTTAAGCGGAGCAAGGCCAAGGCCCTGCCTTCACAACAAAGCAGAATTCACAATTCAATTCACGATCAGACGATCACTGTCACTGTCTATAATTGTCTTTCACACCCTGAGATTCAGACAAAGTCTTCGCCGTCATCGATCTCGGTGGACAGAACTGTAAGGCAGCAAAGGCTCAGCGCCCAAGCGTGAATCATGGATCTGACATTGACGGGACTGCTACGTAAGGATGGAAAAGTCTACAGACAGACGATGCAAGGGGTGGCCCTGGTGGCCAGAGCCTTTGAGCCCAAAGGAGCAAAGGAGCAAGCGACACAACAGAGTCTTGAGTCTTGAAGCTCCGGCAGAACAACTCCACTAACTGCTTTCAGCGTCGACCTGCCGATTGAATGCAGATCCCAAACCATCTGCGGACCTCCCCTTCAGACACGCTACACACCTTCTCTGCACGCATTACGGCACATCTTTCAGATATGTGAGACGGGCTCCTACCTTCGTGGCTACTCTGAAGAGTAAGACTTCAGCAAAGCCAAGCTTGCTGATGTTGTGCCGTGATTCTCGTTGAGAATGTTAGCCTTACTACACGGTGTCCAACTAGTGTCATGCACCCAATCTCATGTAAAGCCGAAAGAACAAAAGCAACCTGACCCGTCACCACGTGGAGTAAAGTATCGCGAATCCTCAAAGTTAGGGCACATAGCACGAGGCAGTGCTACATGTGATGCCGAGGTGCAAACTTCACAGTGCGTGTGCACAGCGCATCCACACCAACCATGCTCCAGTTAATGTCGTTGATCATCCACGAACGATCTTCAATGGCTCCAACGAGGAGAATTCCGAAAATGTGTAAATGCTGCCACACGGCACCACCAGAGTCAGCGATCAGATTGCAAAATTGAACTGCATTGAGACCAACCCAGTAGCATGCACTATGATGAGCGTAAAGCCGCCCACGATGCTTCCATTCCGCAAAAATACAGGGCAGGGACACGATATCCTCGGCAGAGACAGTATCCTCATGTCTTTGGTCGTTCAAGTACACGTAGTTCAAGCTGCCAGACTCAATGATGTAGACCTTTGAAGGCGACGTTTTACGATGCGTTTATCATGCTCAGGGTTCCAAGCTATTTCTTCGCACCCGAAACTAGTGCACGCTGTCCTCTCGTTGCAAAGCTACCCGAATGTAAACACACCGACACAAAAAGAGGCAACGACTCAGCGCCAGCAGCCCGCCTCCTCTGCATTCGCACCTGCGATGAAGGCATCCTGCCCTGGGACCGCCGTGCCCTCTCGCATCGCCTTTGAAAGCTGGGGAAAGAGAAATGAGCCACCCACCTTTTGAACTGCTTCTGACCGAGCGCCTGATGGCAGATGAGCCGGTGCAATAAGCTGTCCCTCTCACCAACCCATTTGGGCCAGAAGGGAAGGAGGCTCAGAAGAGACATGAACATCTCCTGCAATCATTGCATATTTACGAACACAACTCGTGTGTTTCGCGCGTGGCTCCTCATGCAGCTGCATCTTGAGGCGCTCCGGAATGCCCTCTACCAGTTTGACGTCGTGCTCCTTGATCCGGACCTCAAATAGTCCTGGAGGTTTTCAATTGCGAAGGGCTGATCCCTCACAAAGTGCGAGAAGCGTCCTTCTTGTCGCAACACGTCTTCAATCTTTCCATAAAGGTCCTGCACGACACTGGCATTGACACGTCCCAGTCAGCTCCCGTCTTTTCGCAAGTTGCCTGGCCCTTCCCCTCGGGCGCTCCGCTGAGAGGTTTCGCTCCACAAAGAATCGAAGCAGCTTCGCTCGTTGCTGGAATTGCTCCACACGCGAATTCTGCAATTTGCCTCAGACGAAGTGCTATGTCAAAGCCTTCTGAAACATCGGAATCACCACCCTGAGCTGTTGTTTCCATCAACGGTGCACAACAACCCTCCATAGGGTTCAATGCTTGCCAGGCACTCACAGTGGCAGTGATAGAACTGATAAATGATGAGAACACGCCCATGGCCAGCAGGATTACCCACACGGCGAAGAACCTCCAGCAATCACCCAAGACCGTGGCAAGCAATGCACCAGCTTTGGGCCCGAGCCACAAGCTGGCTAAAAACAGCGACGTGAAAACGAACCTAACTTGATGCACGGGGGATATTGATATGCATGCTAGTTGTCTGGGCCCCTGCTTTGGGGCATCTCGCGACCGCCACACTTTGGGCATCCAAGCGTCAGCTACGGTCGTGTCTTCGCAGGAGTGCATAGGCATCGAACCAACTAGGTGGATTGGCTTCGGGGACTGATATCGCAGGGCCGGATAATGGCGGCTGCTTCTGCTGCTCTTGATAGTAATAAGAAGAGAAGGAGAACAATAAAAAATAATAATGATGACAACAATAGTAATAGTAATGAAATAAACATATGGTCAATAATGATGATAATGGTGATGGTGATGACGACGACGATGATGATGGTGATGACGACGATGATGACGACGATGGTGATGGCGATGGCGATGGCGATGGCGATGGCGATAGTGATGGTGATGGTGATGGTGATGATGAAGGTGACGGTGACGGCAATGGCGATGGCGGTGGTGATGGTGATGGTCATGATAATATGATGAGGACGACGATGATGATCATCGTGATGATTGCGGTACGATGTTGTGATGATGGTGATGATAGCAACGACGGCGACAAACAACATGAGCAGAGTAAGGATGGTCTGCCATCGCAGTCCAGAAGCTCCTCAGAGCGCTTCCTTTTCCTCGTGATGCACCAGATCAACTTGAAGTGCACACTTACGGTGCGAAGGTATAGCACGATGCAAGGCGACGTTACTGCATGCGGGGCCTGTGGCACAAGATGACAAAACTGCAGTCAAGCAGAAGACCAGCCTTTCGAGGGCATTGTCAGGAGCCACGTTATTCGTCGCTGGGGTAAACTGGGTGAGCGTCCAATGAATCGAAACGGCATACCTCGCAGTATATTGCACACAATGAGGTCTAAGCGGTCAGTTTCCGGTGTTCGTGCCTGTCGGCAAAGCCCACCTGACAGGTTTCGGCCGGTCCAGATGCGACTTGGTCATTGGTCTCACAACTAGCTGGCTGACATCAAATTCAGGAGACTTGTCATTGGTAGCATGTCCCTTGGGCCAAGCTTGAAGGCTTTCGTTGTGACAAGGGACCTAGAATGATGGGTAAGGGGACATGAAGTGAAGCACCCAAGCACCTCCTCGCCCAACAGCTCTGCCTGCTCCAACCAACTCCTGCCATCCAGAGCGGTCCTTCCACAGCACTCGAGATCCAACTCCAACCATTCTCTCGCCCGGCCTAGATTGGCTACTCTCACGAAGGCGTGCCCAAAAAGGCAATGGAATAAGAGGCAGGGCCTGTGGCCCCATCAAGTCTATGCCCCTGCCCAACCCAAGATCACAAAGTTCGGAGCCAGAAACTCAAAGGAGGAGCCTTCGTGAGTTCTTCACCATCATGCCTCGTTGGGAGAAGTGTCCGGAAGGAGTGAAATTGAATAAATGGACTGGTTTTCTCCACTGCCCTGAAAGGATTGTCCCAGCTGAGAGACAAAGCTCCCCTATCTACGTTTCTTTGTCCCAAGACACCCCAGCCGCGGAGGGCAGGGGTTACCTGCACGTCCAAGTTTGGGATTTTCCGTGTGGTGCAGGTGCCCCAGCTACGGTCAGTCGTATCCGTTACTTTCTGCAGTGACCGCTTCCTTTGGAGCTCCGTAGCTTTGTTGGTGCGGCTCCACGCACTGACACTCGGCACTCTCCCTCTGTCTGTCTCTCTCCTCCACAGCTCTTGAGTCGGTTTCGACGTGAATTTGGCTCTCGTGGTGCTGCTGGCAATGAGCCACGTGGGTACCAAAAAATTTACTCTCCCTCTATCTCTCTCTCTCGCTCTCTCTCTCCCTCCCTCCCTCCCTTCCCGGTCCAATATCCAATTCCATACCAAAGGCAGGCGATGATGTGATTTATTGCGAGCATCCTTAGCAAGAAAGCAACAAAACGCCGGTCAGTTGGCCATGACTGCTGTCCAGGGCACATAAGCAAGCCGAACACCACCTTTGCCACCATAAAGACCTGAGCCCGTCTGAAAATCGATAAGGATTGGTCCCTGCTAGGTTTGGCCTGACTGTGCCAGATTTGCTGGTGCAAGCTCAAGAACAAGAAAGATTTACAGCATCAATCTCAAAACACATCCTGTATCCACGATGCAGCTCCAATCCCAAATACTGCTCTCACACCACATCTTGGGCAAATTCTGCCAAGTAGCATGGGCCGATAGAAACCGGTTCGCCAGAAGTGTGAGCTCCTTGTCAGGCTCTTCGCTCTTCTGTCTGCGCTGAGTGCCCTCCTACCATGGGATGCCAGCCTGCTGCAGCTTGACAGCACGGAGAAGCCGCAGGAGCCGAAGCAGCCGCATGGTGCGAAGGAAGCGAGCAGATCTGTGCAAAGATGTGTAAACAACATCGGAAACAGGTGCACCACCCTTGCACGGCTCCCCAAACCCTACTCTGTCCATCTCCTGCACAGAGGAAGAGGCGCGGGTCCGGAAGTTTTTTTTGCAAGGACTATCGAAACCACCGATAAAACTTGACCCTAGCTCACCCGACGGACGTGTAAGTGTCCAAACACCAGGACTTTCACGAGGATCACGGGCCATCACGCGCCCCGCGCGAAAAGACGAAGAATCAAAGACAAAGTCCACACACGAGACTGTATATCTCTCCATATCTTTAGCGCATCTATGATGTTGCGACTTGGTGGCCCGACCAACCGACTGACCCAAAACGATTGGCACTCGGGTCATCCCCGTACCAAAACGGTGAACCGGAAGCACACCTCGCTGAACTCAGCTTGCAGCTCGCGGAGGGTCGGTTGTGAGTCTACGGTTGGCTCAGCTTCGCTAACTTGGCCTGAGTGTGACTTTAGATTACATGGTTGGCGGTTGCTCTGGGTTTTTGAGTCTCGGTCAGCCTTGGGCTAGGTTGGATCTGGGGACTGGGCTCGTCCGGGTGCTTGGAGAGGGTGAGGTTTTGGGTCGAATTGGGTTGTTGGTGTGGTTGGCTTGGGTTACGTCGGGCTGCCCTTGGATGCCTCAGAGAAAAAACCCTCGAAAGTACGGTTTCGGCAAGAGAACCATGGGATGGAGGACTCGCAGCCTTGGGTCATACATGTATGTATCCGAATGTGGCTGCATCGCCGCCTGCAGCTTTTAGCTTTCATTGGCTTTCATTTGACTAACCTTAGCCCCCTGGAAGTCCTACCTAGTTATCTATCATGCACAGGCTCCCTCGCCAACGAAGCTCCACACCTGAGGCCCGTATTGCTCTGGTCATCCGTCGACGCTGTTGAAACTATCTCCACGATCATCAATACCACATCCAGGGAGATCACAAGCACGTCCAACACAAACCAAGAGCCTCAGATGAGGTCATCTGTGCAGCTTCATTCTTTGCTTCAACCGGTTTAGCGGCGTTAGCGGTGATGAGATCCGTTCTCCGAGGGGCGTAAATACATCTTGAAGAGCTCTGTGGGTCGGAGTTCCACGCGTCCGCCTCTTTCGACCCCGAAACAGAGGTTCAGCGGCATGTCCACCATCCAGAAGGCCAGAGTGATCCTGGGCTGGGCTCACACATGCTCAGGCTCGACTCTCGACCCCGGCAGCCCTCGCCTGGACGTCGTGGAGAAGAAGTCAATGGAGCCTGGAATGTTGAAGAGCTCGAGTGGGATCGTGATCAGATCCCACAGGATGAGCAGCGTGCCCAGCATGGACCACGTGAGCTGCGGCTTGCTGCGGGGTCTCAAAACGAAGCGCTGTAAGCAGGTACTGTCTGTGAGATCGTCGCTCATCCGTATCTGAGGGAGTGAATGCCGATCGGAAACACGATAACCACGCATTCGTCGGTTCTTCCTAAGTGCTGCGTGATCACAGGAGAATCACTCGAGCCCCCTGAAGGCACCCAGCAAAGGCCAAGGCACGCGGCCTCCTGCCAGGTACTGGAGAACCAGACCGGCCGCATGTTCAGGGTTTCCATCTGGTTAGGCTTCTCTTGGTCCGGCTCGGCTTGGGTTGATTCCTGGCATCATGCGACAGTCAGCCGGTCGAGCCAATCCAAAACACACTGCGAGGCCCAGCTGTGATCGTACAACATGTTCCTGCTGACACTTGCATGTCGCATCGGTCCTCTTCCCTGTCGAGAAGCTTAGCTGCAAAATCCGCCCAACGCCCAGCAGCGTCCCCATCGGTAACGGCCTCATGAGAGACCGACCTGGGCTTGTTGAGGAACACCACCCAACTTTCACCCCACAGCCATCATGTCATTGAAAGAAAGGACAACCTCTGCCAGCTCTTAATGCTAGCCTCCGGTTCGCAAAATAACGTAGTTGTGCGGCCGTAACTTAATGGCTAGAAATTCTAAAGTAAAGAATAAAGCTACACTAGTAATATTCAAGTTTGAGGCTCAATTGAAGCCACCACGACCGCGAGCACGACCACTACCACCACCACACTACTCCTCCTACTCCTACTCCTACTCTTACTCTTACTCCAACTCCAACTAAACTCCTACTCCTACTCCTACTCCGACTCCGACCCCTACTCCTCCTACTCCTACTCCTACTCCTACTCCTGCTCCTGCTCCTGCTCCTGCTCCTGCTCCTGCTCCTGCTCCTGCTCCTGCTCCTGCTCCTACTACTACTCCTCCTACTACTACTCCTCCTACTACTACTCCTACTACTACTATTACTCCTACTCCTATACTCCTATACTCCTATACTCCTATACTCCTATACTCCTATACTCCTATACTCCTATACTCCTATACTCCTATACTCCTATACTCCTACACTCCTATACTCCTATACTCCTATACTCCTATACTCCTATACTCCTATTCTCCTATATTCGTATACACTCCTACTCCTATACACTCCTACTCCTATGCAAGGAGGGAACTCTCCGAACCTACTCTAAACCCACAAAGCAAGCAGGGCGCGCACTCTCTTTTAGCACAGCGTTGCTCGCTGGTCACGGCTTGAGCCAAAACGTAGCAAACAAAACTACACTTGCAAACTACACAAAAGAAAACTACAGGCGGCTACGGAAAGCTAGCTACGACAGGGGCTCACAGGGATCTGTACAGAAGTCCTACCTTCACAGTCGCCCCCATCCCGGCAGCCCAAAGCAGTAGCATCACTGCTTTTCAGAAAGGCCGCCACACCACGAAACCGCACTCCGAGGAGGCGCTTCGGGTGTGAAAAGGCAAGCAGCAGAACACGCGGAGTCTCTCAGGCCGCACCTGGAGTTGCGCTCCGGGCTCTCTGCGAGCGCGCATTGGACATTCGGCCGGCATCGAGGGAGACACTCGAACCTGCGATCTCCTCGGCCCAGCCAGAGATTTCGTGGGCACGGGTGCTATCCGTGTCGAAGCTAAGTCTGAAAGCCCACTCCCTGTTGGCCCTGGACGAGGTCGTAAAGTTCGCGCTCCCCGTCAGCACGTAAAGCCTCTGGCCATTCGAATGCCAACACAGACAGGACTTCGCGTAGCATACGCCTAGCATCCCTGTCATAATTCGCCCTCTGCCGGCGAGCTCGTATTGCTCGCCCAGCGAGTTGCCGTTTGCTGGAACGACTTTGACGCCTAGCGCTGCCGCTTGGAGCGCAACGCGCTGTTGTTCGGCTGGACCTTGAAGCGTCTGCTTCCTATCCAAAACCAACAGCGTGTTGGCTCCCTGTTTTTGCGCACGGGAACTACTTCCCGGCGATCGGAGCTAAACGCGATGAGCTAGAGCGTATCCCCGGTGCTGCAAGACTCGCACATCCTGCAACACTCCTCCTGCATGGAGGCGGCAGAGGGGAGAAACCTGCCCGCCCCCAGCAGCAACTAAGGCCGCTCAAGGGCTCTCCACGGGTCCAGTATCCAATTGGCCTTTTTTTCTGCATCAAAATGGCCGTTTTTGATGTCTCGGCTCACACACTGCATAGTCTCGGCCAAGTCACGGTCACTGTGAGGCGGCTACGAAAGAGGACATAATTTCAGGCTATAGGGTTCAGGGTCGGGCTGACTGTTTACNTGATGTCTCGGCTCACACACTGCATAGTCTCGGCCAAGTCACGGTCACTGTGAGGCGGCTACGAAAGAGGACATAATTTCAGGCTATAGGGTTCAGGGTCGGGCTGACTGTTTACTTGCAGTTCCGGGGTTAGGGTTAACAGTAAATTCGATCATAAATAATCAAAATGGCCTTTTTTGATGTCTCGGCTCACACATTGCATGGTCTAGGCCAAGTCACGGTCACTGTAAAACGGATACNGGTTAGGGTTAACAGTAAATTCGATCATAAATAATCAAAATGGCCTTTTTTGATGTCTCGGCTCACACATTGCATGGTCTAGGCCAAGTCACGGTCACTGTAAAACGGATACTGGTCTAGGGTTGAAGGTCTAGCGTTTAGCGTTAGCCGAGACCCTAAGCCTAAACCCTAAACCCTTAAGATCTTAAATAAATCTTAAACCCCCTTAAACCCTAAAACCCTAAACCCTAAAGCCGAAACAGAAGTCTCGGCCGGGTCACGGCCGAGTCTCGGCTAACCCTACATCCTAAACCCTAATCCCTAAAACCCTAAACCCTGAACCCTAAACCCTAAACCCTTTAAGAACCCTAAAACCCCTAAACCCCTTTAACCCCTTTAAACCCCCTAAACCACCAAAACCCCTCCTAAACCCTAAACCCTAAGCCCTAGACCGAAAAACCCTAGACCCTAAACCTAAACCCTAAACCCTAGACCCTAAACCTTAAACCCCATAGCCCAAACCCTAAACCCTAAAGCCTAGACACAAGTCTCGGCCGAGTCACGGCCGAGTCTCGGCTAACCCTNAAACCTAAACCCTAAACCCTAGACCCTAAACCTTAAACCCCATAGCCCAAACCCTAAACCCTAAAGCCTAGACACAAGTCTCGGCCGAGTCACGGCCGAGTCTCGGCTAACCCTACATCCTAAGCCGTAAACCAAAAAAACCCTAAACCCTAGACCCTCAACTCTAAAGCCTAAAGCAAATACCTTTAACCTAATCTTTAAACCCTAAACCCCAAACCCTCAACCCTAAACCCTAAACCGTAGACCGTTAACCCTAAACCTTAAACCGTAAACCCTAAACCCTAAACTGTAAACCCTAAGCTGTAAACTCCGGCCTAAGCGCCGCCGCCTTGTAAGCGGCGGCGGCCAAAGCGCCCCTCGCTACTTTTGCGACTCGCTTCCATTCCGGGCTACATGCCTACCACGGAACAATACTACTAGCACGTACGTGGCACCACAAGCGTGAACTTGTTCTCAATAGGGACAGTAGACCTGTCCCCGGGCGTACGCCAATAATGCTATATTAANGGCTACATGCCTACCACGGAACAATACTACTAGCACGTACGTGGCACCACAAGCGTGAACTTGTTCTCAATAGGGACAGTAGACCTGTCCCCGGGCGTACGCCAATAATGCTATATTAAGGCAAATACCCTAAACCCTGCACACTTGTTTCTGGGGCGCGCGCGCTGCCCGCCCTTCTTCCAACTTCCCAAGGGAAAGTCCAGGATCGGCGAGGACCGCTTAGCCTGTCGGCCTGCTGATACCTCTCTGGTGAGGATGAAGTCTATCTGAGTACTGGCCTTACCCTGCACAAATGTGTAAGGGGAAAGGGGTTGCCAGGTGTTAAGCGCCACAAGCCGATGTTGACTAAGGAAGTTGCTTAGTTCTGGTTCGTCCGGACGCAGCTCTCCGGGTGAGGTGGCCGCTGGACCGACTAGGCGCGGCTGAGGGGCAAGCGAGCTGTTGAAGTCACCTGCCAAGACCAGAGTATCCCGGTGCGGGACTCGTCGTGTGCATCGGCCCAGCGCCTTTAATAGGGCTGCTCTGTCCTGGCGGTTTTGGTGCGCAGTCTTGGCCGGGGACCAGACATGCTGGTAAACCGCCAATAAAGTTATCCGAGCTCCATGCCAGTCAAACCGGACCTCCAATGCACGGCCGACCACGTGCTCCTTCCACCGAGCACTTTTAGCAGCAATGCGCGGAGACAACAGAACCATCACTCCGTCTGCTCTGACAACTGAGGGTCCTGGATGGGAACCGTCCTGACTGCTCGCAGGCCTTGCCTCCGCTTTGTGACGCGCTTGGGCCGTGCCCCCGCGTCCTTTCTTACTTTTTGCAGCCTTTAACGTGTCATCTGGAGAAGCAGACGAGATGCAGTACCAGCCGGAAGAGGAAAATTCTGCAGTGGCCTGCCAGTGAGTTTTCTGCAAGACCAAGACATCGCATGTGTTGGAAGCCTCAGTCGAAAGCCAGGATTTGACCTCAGACCATTGCTGCTGGCCCAAGTGGCCGGCATTCCAAGAAAGGACGCGTATAGGCTGCGTTGCCCTCACCGCGCGAGCGCGCGGAGCCGAGGTGACCTTGGTGCGGGCTGGTGCACGGCGGGCAATTGCCCATCCGCCTCAGCATTGTCGGAGTCAGAGGTTGGCCCCTGTACGAAACCGGACGCTGACTGACAGCAACCTTGTTGCAAGCATGCTTGAAGGACTTCTTCCGAGTCTGAGAATAATTTTGTGAGTGCACTGGTAGCAGCGCCATCCGCTATTTCGCCACGAAGCAAGCTAAGTGACTTCCTCCACCGCGCGGAAGGTGGAAACCCTACCGCCTGCCCAGTAGGCCCGTGTCTTAGACAGAGACTGGGTCCAGGAATTGGGACCTGGCTGCTCAGACGTCTTCACAACGCAGGGTGGCACATGGCTCTGCAATGGACAAGAACGACAAGAACCCGTAGTCGTTCGGAAAAGGAGCCTGGTCGGGACCTCTAGAAACGAAGGTTGGAGCCCGGAGCCTGTTCGGAAGCCACCGCGAAACTTCCAGAGAGTCTGAGCCGTGGCGGCTACTGCTACTGCTACTGCTACGACTACGACTACGACTACGACCACTACTACTCTACTCTTCCCACAGCGCCGAAGACTGTTGTGGGTGTGCAAGTGTATCCGTGCCGCTCACTCAACTTAAAGAATGGTTTCTGGCTCCAGCTGCGGGTAATACTGCAGCCCACACTCCGAAGACAAAAGCGATGGCGCATGACTGCTTAGCAATACCATTTCGAAAACTGCACACTACATGTACTACCAATGCTACTACCACCATCAAGAACACCTTCAACCACCTTTTCAACAATGGTTTGAGGGGTCAGGAATATCGCCTGGGTTGTTTCGGGGTGTTATCATCCGAGGCTATCATTACATAGTCTGTACTGATGGATCACCCCTTCAAACATCCCTGCATGCCCAGGGGCACTGCATCGGTGTCATTAAAGTAGAGCTGATGGCGCAGTTCCACGATTGTCTTCCGTAATTCACCGACCTCCTTGTGGTGTTGTTGTAGAACACTCTCCCGCAGGGCTTCCAGCTGCATGCCCAGCAAGCGGTCCAAGGCTTTTTTCGGGGATGGCGACGGCATTGCGGCAAGCGCAAACCGGGAAGCGAGGGATGAAGGCAGATCGTGGGTCGTGAGCCGATCTAAAACGTGAGTCGTGGCCACAATGCCCGGAAATCGGGAATCGATCTAAGATCTACTAAAAGCCACAATGCCGGCGGCAATAAAATTCCGAATGAAATAACAACTGAAGCAACAGAGTGAGCAACCACGACGGGTTGACACGACCAACACACATCCAGAATTTCAGCAGGAATGTCGGATAGCCTGCACGGTCCTGCATGTGACACCGCAAAATCAATCTTCCAAGACTTTGAATTTGTCTAGCTGTCCTGCAGACACGGTTCCATGATTTGACGGTGTCATCTCCTTCGTTTCGCAGCCCTCCACCACCGGCAATTAGGCCTTAGGCCTCAGCATACACCGCTGCTGCACTAGGAGAAGAGGGATTCCTGGCAGGAAAACAACTCACACCTTTCGCGTGACATCGCTTCCGTCAGTCCTTGATCATGCGTTGGAACGCCTCGTCTGACCTGCGAAAGTAAAAACAAAAGCAGAGACGTCTAATGAAAAAGCCCAGTGCAGCCAGGGTGCAGCTTTGAAGCCCAGGGTGGAGCAGGAGGGCAGATCTGCATCCCACACAGCTTGTGTGAGACAAGCACACAGCATCGACAGCGACCGAAGCAGCCTGCTGCATGGTCTCTTTGATGAGCTTCACCTCCTCCTCCGTTAGGAAGTTTGCCTGGCATGCACCGAAAAGCTGACAGATAGCAGCTTATGACAGCCTTGAAAATTGCCAATCGCCAGTTTAGGCTTTTGGAACTGCCTGGGTTGGCCGCAGCTCAGCGGGTGGAAGCGGAAGAGCCTGAGCTAAGAAGGCTTACATTGCATTTGCAAATCTTCACGAGGCTTTCGGAGACTCGGCAAGAGACAGGGTTTGAGGATCCAAAGTTCGCAAAGCTTGCCAGGACCTTAGCAATTTCAGATGCTGAACCATGCCCCTACGAATGCCTTTTCCGAAGAGACGTTTGTAAAGGCTGCATGGCAAGACATCGAATGACAATCATGGCACGAAAGCTCTCACAACAACAGTGCTCTAAGTCAAAGCAGTGTGCTCACAACTCTTGGGTGCTTTTGACGTGATCACTTAAACAAATTAGTATGGCAGCTCCTGCAAGGCGTAGCTAATACCTGTCGATTGAAGGCTGAAGCCCCGGCTTCCTTCTCACCTTCTCCTGGTGTGGGTCGTGCAGTCTGCCGCGAGGCGGAGGATTCGTTTCTGACTGCCAGCAAGGAGCTGTCTTGCCAAGCTTGCACGGGCTGCACAGGCCTGACAGCCTCAAATGTCCAATCTAAGTGTAAGACACCCCCCCTGCTATGCACCGAATGATCACCGGATGCTCTGAGCCTCAGCAGCCCCACTCTGCCAGCAGCCCCAGTCGTCTGTCAGAACTCACAACACTCGGGCTCATCTACTTACTACAGTTACGTGGAGACCCCACTGTACATCATCAACCTGCTGCCTTCAGCGGTCGCAGGACGAAGCCCCTTGTCTGTACCAACCTGCACATACACACTGTTTCATGAAGTTGTTGTTACTCGCTGCTTCGCTGCTGCATTAGATGATGCATGGAAAGGGTCAGTCAGGCTGATTTTTGCGCCTTTTCGGCACTCCTTGTTATTTGCTGATATGACTATGCGTATATACATGATGCAGACAGACAGACAGACAGACAGGCAGGCAGGCAGACAGGCAGACAGATGCCGGCATGCAACCATCCGTGCATCCGTGCATCCATGCATACATGCATACGTGCATACGTGCATACATGCATGCATACATACATAGACACATAGACACATACGCACATGCATACTTACCTGTATGCACACGTACATACTTACCTCCAAACATCCATGCATGCATGCATTCATACATACATTCATACATTCATAACACAGGTACATACAGACACGTACATCGTGTTGGGGTAGACTGCCACTCCAGCACCAAGGGCTCCATGAAAATCAACGAGCCATCCATCCAAAGGCAGCTCCAGGTGACTTTACCAGGGCCCAACGAGTCCTAAGAGGTGTATGAACCGATAAGACCAGGCCCCAAGGTCTTTTTCCAGCCTGTCCGACACTAGCTACAGCAAAGCCTATCAGGCCGTGCCTCTTCGTCGCTGCCTCACAGAGCTTTGGGTTGAGGAGCTGAAAAGGACGCAAAAGGGGATGCACCTACTTCGGAGCCCAGCGCAGCGTAGCCGTGCTCCTCAACACCGCTCACGTCTTCGTCCTGCATTCGCATTTGTGCAAGTTTCAAAAACTGAACACAGTGAGGCTGGAGGCTATTGCTAGGCGCCTTGTGTGAAGACAAATGTTTTCCAATACTGGCGACCCTCGCCACTCTCGTCATGCCGAGGTTTTTCTCGGAGAGTGTTCGAAGGTCAACACCGGAGTAGAGCTTGTGTTGGTCCGAAAGCATGACGTTTATGCAGACATGTTTCACCTGATTCTCACATACATGCCAAATCCTGGGTTTCCCTTCGCCGATAACATGCCAAGTAGCATGCAACTGCTCGAGGGCAATGTGTTCTTTACCCCGATGCAGTTCCCACGAAGGTTTGGGATTGTCTTCAACTTCAGGCACGGCCTCCGGCTTTTGATCCAGCATATCCGGGGGAATATGTCAGATGATCGGCTTTTCCATTGTCGTCGAACTGCTTCACGTGCTGTTGTTCTACGACTGTGCACAAGTTTGGGTCGCTGCTACGGAGGTGGCATGAACATTCTTCTTTGCAGGCGCTCGGGCGCGCTGCGGCAGCGCAAGCAACATCAGGCCATTGTCGATCAAATTGCTGTTGAGAATGAGGTCCGGTCGTTTGGAGTGGTCTGCGCGATGTCCCTTTCCAATATTTTCGATGCGAGTGGAGGCACCCGTTGCTATATGGTGAAATCTATAGAAGACGGTCTGGTCGTACAGCGCCGCCGTGTTTCGGCAGCAACAAACAAGCAAATTCTGAGCATGATGCTGCGAAGCAGTTGCTAAAGGCCATCACGGAGATCAGTTCACAGGCTGCTGATCCCGTCCCAGTCCGAGTCAGACTGTTCGCGAAGGATCCCCGATGGTTGAAGCCTGAAGTTGGCAGTAGTAGACGACATAAAATGGTGGTCTTCGAACTCAGCTAAGAAATTCGCTAAGTAGAATGGATGCACTGCATCCCGTCGCTGGGCCAGCAGCGGCTGCGGTGCTGTCGGCTCTGCAGCCAGTGTCCGCTGATAGTCTGCCTTCCGCAGACAAGTCTGTGCATAGCGCAGACACGGGACTTGCTAAAAACCACCCCGTGTTGTCCTCGCCTCCATAAGCTCGAGGCTGCGGAAGAGCCGCTCTGCCACCTCTTCGGGACTGTTAAGTTCCACCTTCGGGATCTTTCGCTGTTCGGAGACAACGGCACAGAACTCTGGGCATGAATCGCCGGAATGAAGCCTATGGGGGCACTCAAACAGAGGATGATTGCACGGTCCACTCCCACCGGCATAGCAGTGGCACAGCGGCTTCTGAAGCGAGTGCAGATAGATGATTGGCTACATCGCAAGACCGTGCAGTCGGAACGCTTGCTTGCCCCAGCGTTGAGACCTGCGTCGCTAATGGCTGGCTCTGGCGCCTGGTCCGTGATTTCCGGCAGCCTCTCGCCTCAAGATGCAACGCATGTGACATCAACGCTTCAGCCATGATTGGATCAAGCGAGCCGCTGTCTGCCGTGGTGTCGCCGGCCATGGCTGAAGCAAGTCAACACGCGATGTGATGTGATGTGATGCACAGGCCGGGATGAAAAGGTTCAACAAATGTGAGAGCCAGTGGTATATACCATGCGTACCATACGTCCGGGTTGGACGTGCCAGTTGTGGTTTCAACATCGTCTCACTTGCCGCAAGACTCTGGGACACTTATGTAAAGAAAACACAGCGAAACTGTGAATCAGCATAGCTATCCTGGCAGGCCGCTTACTTGTTGGATGCATCTGCGCACGAGTTTATGTACATTGATGGCAGGTCGTTCGCTTCTGCTACGACACCATCCAGCAACTTGCAAACTGCTGAGACCCGACCTTGTGAATCCCTTCAGGACTGGTGGACGGGAAGCACAGCAGCTCAACAAGGCAGATGTAATACCTGTGAACTTCGCGAACTCATGCCGTCCAGTTCATGATGCGGAAATCGCAAGGCCACTTGTACGAGGTGGTCCTGGATAGGCACAGCAATCATATCTCGGTGCTCGTACACCCGAGATTTCGTGTCTGCCCCAACAGCAAGTTGTGCTCGTGCCTGTTGATCTCCAGGCAGAAGACCTGCCGGGGTCCAGATGACTGCTCACGATCAGAATCAGCAGCCTCGTCTTTCTGACATTTGGCAGAAGGCCTCAATGTTGTCTGCGTTTTGACAGAGCGTGGGGGAGACTCCGATAGCACACCTGAAAATCACGGAAAGAAATCCCGCTATCTGCGACTGGCTGGAGTCTTCGCCAGATCTTCAAGCTCCGAGCTCAGTCACCGGGAAATCTGGCACATCGACTCGATCGCAGCAATCCTTCCGCAAAACTCGGAAGGAGCAATCTGTGGGCACCTCTCTGATACGGAACATGAACTGTGCCCACCCGTCCTGATAGTTTGTTCCACATGACAGCGGATCGGCAAACAAGTGTGTGTGCTTGACAAAGCTGGGGCAGCTCCTCAAACTCCCAACCGGAATCGGCTGAAGTGGCTTCACGTGTGACGAACATGTGTTGAAGCTTGAGCTCTACACCTCTCATCGAAGTTCAGACCCTGGTGGAGGATCGTGCTATTGTGCTGGAAGTGCCGCATGCTTGCCCTGAGCGACAGGGTAGCGTACAGCCAGTACAAAGCTGTCTCGTGTATGAGCATCGCACCCACCCCACACTCTCTCGAGTTCGGTGAGCCACCAACTCCGTGGTCTCGGATCCACCTTAGCCACGAGAATTGCACACCTCGCCAGTTTCACTGCAATCCGCCCTTGCCTTGAAGACATGCGCATCCGTTTTTAGGTAGAAAGCGAAGTTGTAAGGAATCACCGTACCATTTGCCTGCACGACATCTGCCAGTATGTTCAATGTGCAAGGTTCGATTCTTCGCTGTGTGTGCCAGTGTATGCACATCTAGACCCCGCATTCTTGTCAGCATGTCCTCCAGGACTTTCGTGATGTGCTCCCGGAGGGTCCCAATCTGTAGTTGGAGATGCGTGAGGCAAAGATACTCCGCCAAATGTGATCTGTCTCAGGCTATGGCATACGGCGTGTAGGCAGGGGTCATTGACACCAGTGCAAACAAGTCGAGCCTGATGAGACAATGCAGGCGCCATTGACATCGACAGAGTCAGGTCGCAGATCTCCCTATCTTGAGCTTCCAACGCTGGGATCTTCCGCTGGGGAACCTCTGCATGGGCTTCTGCTGCCAGCCGCGTATGATGACCACGCATTGCATGCGTTGCATGTGCCAGCCAAGTCCGGCTCTGGATTGTGAAAAGTCTCGGGGAGTGGTGGCTGGCCTTTCAGGAAGAAGAGCGCCTGGGCAGATCGAAGCCCGAACACCGGCCACATCTTGAAAACGCTCAAAGCACCTTCGTTGCAGAGATGTCCTGTAGGCGATAAAGGCGTGCCTTGATGATAAGAGCTTGTATCCGATGATCCTCACCAACGGCTTTCCAGGCTGAGCGTGTGACCACGTAGTCGTAATACGCGACACCTCTGATTATCGCCTTCCCACTCATTCTTGCAGATGCTTGAGAAGGAGAACTACGCTGCTTGACCGACAACCGGTCCTGCTGAGGCTTCACCGACCTCGCCATGTAGTGCCCCGTGTTGTACATTAAGGACCTCCAGCGACAGTCCGTCAGCAGAGATGCCAGGGCCCAGCTCTGGGGCATCTCCAACATCTCTGAGCTGATGGCTCCCAGCCCATGGCTGTGCCAATGCCCGGAATTCCAATCTTAACCATTCCATGGGTTGGCACTTCGAAAGTGACAAACAGTCTGAGACAAGAACAAATGCATATGGATGTCCAAACTGCTCCTGAGACCTCGCTTGCCAGGCACCATTTGCAGATACGCCGAAGCCCGGTCTCAGTCTCACTGCATCACGCAAATCTTGGAATCCGAGGAACGCTGTCTGCTGCAGGTCTGAAGTGTTTGAGCGGTAGCGGATCTGGCGGTCAGGATTCTTTGAGCTCAAGTCAAGATGTGAGCAGGTAATCTTGAAGTGCCGTCGCAGAGAGCACAAGCCTGCTCTGCAAAGGTGTTCGCCCACTGCCTTTGCTTTGTTCATGCCCAATCATGTCCCAAACATCTCGGCCCTTGCTGAGCCCCAAGCCCGAAGTGGTACGCTCCACAAAACTCCATCGTCTGAACCAACCTCACGGCATCGCACTGTCAGACACAGCAGAGGCTGTGTCTCTAGAAGCGAGCGTTCGCGGTGCTTGCCATTCCCAGGCGATGGTGGACGCCACGACCACCTTAATCGCAAGATGGATTCTTTCTAGCTGACGCTCCGCATTCCTCCTCCCTTGCTGCATTGAGTGGTTGCGTGAACATGTTGGCTAAGCTGGCCTTTCTGCTGTGTCGACTGCGCCGGTGCTCTGTTGACTCCGGGGAGTCGCAGATGACACTCTGCACTGGGGTCTTCTCCAAGTCCCCGGGCCCCTACATCAACGCTCAAGGCGAAAGCAATGGCTATCAATGCCCCGAGGCTGACTTCCTCTCGGACGCACACGAAAAAGCTGGCATTGTACTGCCGGATCTTCTCGGCCATCAGCACCGCCTCTTCTCAGACACAAGCTGCCATGAAGTGCCGGCGAATCCGAAGTGCAGCCAAAGGGTGTTGCAGTCTCAACGACACTTAACCGACCTAAGGCTTGCGAGGCCTCTGTCCGATTCCGGTGTGTGTCATAAGTCCTCCGCTGCTGGGGACGGGGTCATGTGGGCTCACAGCTGCTGCTGACCACAGCTGCAGATGGCTCCTGAGCCACTGCAATGAGAAGTCCAACCGCTGGAAAACGGCCAGAACGAGCCCTGTCTCATCACGCCGCCTCGACAAATAGGACATGTCTTGGCGTCTTGCAGGATGTGATCTTGCCGAGGCAGTGGCCGATAGATTATCCGGCGGTTAACCTTTTCCAGACTATGTTTGTCAAAGCGCACGGAGGACTTTCCATAAACTCTGTTGCCAAGCCTCTATATGCGCATAATCTGGTGCATTCCTTGGAGGCAAAAGCCACGTGGACTCCACACGGCAACGCGTCTGCGTCGTGGGTCTGAGTGCGGGGCATCCCCATGCCCCTCACCATTAGGTTCACCTTGTCCTGTGCAGCGCTGACAAGCGTGTACCTGACACCACTGTTCCAGTCGGCTGGCTGCCGGTTGCTCAAGTGCCAGAACATGGCAGACACATACAGGACGTCTAAACAGGACCGAGGGAGGCACGCTGGCTGGATAGGGCTCCAGGAACTGCAGCCGACACTTACTGGCCCAGGACCAGCCAAGCCTCAAACGAGACTCTGCGGAGTGGGGATGCCGCATGGCCGAAACATCAGATAGGGCGGAGGCTCTCTGGCCTGCCACAGGCTCGAACACGGAACTGAGCCTTGCCACTCCAGGAATTTGCAAACCGTCAGGAAGCCAAGCATGACCATGACGGATTCGACAGCCCGATGCTGTGACCTATTGCCTTTGCAAGTCCCGCGCAGCATGCGCCGTTTCAGCCGCAACTTGGAGAGTGTATGCGCGACCTGGCAATGAAGTCAAGATTGCGGGGAGTTGGCTTTCGGAGGCCAGCACTGCAGCGCCAAGACGCCAAGACACGCCGAGACGGCCTACCCCCACGTATTTCGTATCCCAGGAGTCCCACTCACCATCACCAGGCCAAGTCTCCTCCTGAGTCTGATCCGCCCACTTGCTCTTGTGAAGACGCCATCCACTGTCGAAACGTGCAAAGTGCGGTTTTTTGCCTCCTGGGCATCGATGTCTGCTTCCCTGTACCTGCGCTTCCCCGAAGCTCCAAAGCCCTGCTCTCTGCGGCAGACGGCAGACTCGAATCATCGAGCCTCAGAGATTCCATATCTGCAAAGCGCATGGGCGGCCCCCTCGGCCGACGAGCCTCCCAGGAGCAGGGTATCGGCAGGCGGCAGCCCTACAAGGAGAGACAGCGAGGGCAGGTGCTCGGCAGCCTGCAGCTCGTAGCGGTCGACGGAGCACCAAGGGTTCCACTGCAGCACAGATGCACAGAAGAACGAGGTAGAAGCACTGCTCCGGCAGAGAGCTGAGCAGCTGGGAGGCTGGCGCCAGGTGTCCAGGTCACCATGATGCTCCCCCTGCAAAAAGCAGGTCGTCTGGGCCGGCAAGTTCGCACGAGCGATAATGCTCGGGGTGCCTCAGGGCTCGAAGAGGATCCCATGGCCTTGGAAAAAGAAGCTTGCTCCGGGGCGCGATTGTGGCTGACCAAAGGACACACCACTGAAATTGTCACAAGCCTCCTGCCGATCTCCACGGGTACAGGATAACAGCAACCAACTCCACTCCAACGGCATGTGAAAGTTTCATGTTGGAAACACAAGCCTCACGGCCGATCCTCGAAATGACCTGCAACCTTCACAATACCTCACAGGCTCCCGGGCTGCATGAGGGGCCGCTGCCATGTCTCCTCTGCATTGTACCTGAGGAATACTCTGCGCAGCCCATCTTTCAGACTGACGTGCAGTCTCGGGCTCCCGTCGCAACTGGAAAGTAAGCCGCATTGACCTCAAGTAAGCTGATAATTGCCTGTCTACGGCTTATCACATTCCCGTCCACCTGCAGGCAAGACCCGCTGTACGGGTGCACGTATCTTGCAATGTCGCAGAGCACAAGAAGGATCCGGGCCAGCGCCGGCAGCAGCAGGACCCAACTCTTCATGATATGCGCAAACCTTCTCATCACACCATGTTTCGTTCGCACTAATCGAAAATGCTTTGGTCGAAAGAATCTAACAGCTCCTTCCTGTGCTGCAAGCCGCAAGCACAACAAAAAGCTGCAAAGAAATTGCACCCCGCGAGCACACCAGCCTCCCCCTGCTCCATGCGATCACATGGCAGCTAGGAGTCCTCTGGACATCCTACCCCCAGTAACTAGTATTTGCTGTTTGCCTGAGACGCCAGCTTCAAGACAGAAAGGCGCTTCTTCAGCAAAGGGATCTCTACAAAACAGGAAGCTCGATTGTCAACCCGTGGGCCCTGGACCACCGAATCTACTTTAGAGCTTCCGTTTGCGAGCCTGACAGCAGGAGCTTCTGACACTCATGTACAAAGAGCGAAAGCAGAAATCTTTTGTCGTGAATGACTTGCTACACTGTACAGTTCAGGTAAAAGCAAAATGAAGGCAATCTAAGTCTTCAACTTGGCATGTACAAGCTGGTTTGTCTAACAGGCACAAAACGGCTGCAGGAGCAACAGCAAAACGTTCCAGCCATGGAAGCTTTCGTGACCCCTGGCCCAAGCGAGGAAAGGCACCTTTTCAGCGCCAGTCAGTTCTGTTGCCAAGTGCGCTGCCCTTGTTCCAAGCCATGCCGAAGCTCCCTCCAGGGAACACAGAACAAGGGATGTGCTCAACTCAAATCTAACGCTTCCGGACTCATGACCGAGGAATTTCTTCGACGTGCCTAATGGCTCGACGCAGGTTCCTGGAGCGGAACACTGAAGAGCCTGCCACCGCCTCATTAGCGCCCGCTGACGCGGCCAGTGCGGCCGTCGTCGGCGTCACACCTCCGTCTACCTCCAAGGCCTTTGTCGGGAAAGCTTCACGCAGTTGGCGCAGTTTGGGCAGCATCTCAGGCATGAAGGACTGGCCGCCGAAGCCTGGCGGAACCGTCATTACCAGAACCACATCAAAGAGCTCCGCAATGGAAAGAAGCTTCTCATCAACTTGAGTCTCGGGAGCCAAGGCCAACCCTATTTCTAGGCCGAGGCCGTGTGCACGATTGGCAGCTGCTGTGGGGTCTGCGGTGGCTTCGAAATGCAAAGTCACTCGGCTGACCCCAACCTGCTTCATTTCTTCCAGATACTGTTCCGGCCGCATCACGCACAAGTGAACGTCGAAATACGCCCTTGGCTCGTGATCCCGAAGAGCCTTCACAACCATAGGGCCGAAAGTGAAGGCCCCCTGAACCCAGTTTCCATCGAACATGTCCAGATGAACATAATCTGCTCCTGCCCGAATCACCCGATGGGTCTCAAATGCCAGCTTTGAAAGATCTCCTGCCAGAACCGAAGGCCCGACGCGAATCGGTAACGGCGCTGAAGGCGAGCCCTGTCTCGGGGCAGACACTCGAACAGTGGACCCAGTGGATGCAGAAGCCACTATGGTCTCCACGGTCTCCGGCTGCCATGTTGGCAAGACGCTCAGGAGCCAGATGAGGAACCACTGTTTGTACCATCGCTTGCCTTTCGGCATCCCGCAGATGGGTGCGTGTATATGCGTGAGTACGAGCTTTGAGAGACGATTCTGCCATCCTTCAGCACACTTCGCGATGCCTTTTAGATGTTCCTTAGCGCCGTAGTGGCTGCTGTGCTGAAACCTGCAGCGGTTGACATCTTGGAACCAACGGCATCGAAAGGGGCCCGCGACAGAACACTTCTCGATCCGCATCGCGACCCCAGAATCATTCACACTCGCCCTGTGATAAACCCAAGACCTCTCAACATCTTTCCATCTTCTCTAAGGCTAAGCCTGGTCTTTGCCAGCGCTGGCCTCTTGCCATTGCCAAGACTTCATCTGATGCACTCGCTGAAGGTGCACCACAGCCTGGGGTTACGCGAGGTTGCACCAGAAAGCAAACATGCTCCTGTTCAAGGACAGTGACCACCGCACCTGGTGGAGGATGTTGCATACTGTATAGATAAAGATTCGGAGCAAGCAGGTGCTGCGCCTCAGGGCTTGCAAGGACTCGCCTGAGCCTCCGAACTCAATTAAGCCGCGCAGTACGTTACACTGCCTCCAGGTCCCACGGGTCGCAGCAGGAGGCGTCGTACTGCACCAGTGCAGCCAACTCCCGCCGCACCAGCTCTTCTGCCGTGCTGTTGTCGGCCACTATCGGCATCTGAGTCATGGTAGGGCACGAGTAGTAGATCTCAAACCTGAACACTCGATGTGCAGTAGGTACACATCTTCACGCGATTCTACACGCACTGAAGAGCTCTAGAAGCGTTGCAGAGACTGCACATCCTGAGGATTTACACTTGGTGTCTGCGCTCTGAACACATTCGGAAGACTGGCGGAGGCAACAACCCTGCCAAAATGCTTCTGGTTACACGGTTTGCTGGTAGTGAGGTCTGATGGAGAGCCGAACAAGCAAATTTCCAGCTGCCGGGGACACCAGTTTGAGAAAGGCGCACAATAGACCCAGAAGGTTCAATCAAGATGTTGGCCACGAGACAGCACCTGTTTTCGTGCCAACATCAATGCCAGGGAGAGGCTCAGGCTGCCTGTCGTTCCTTTGCCACGGATCATCCTTAGCTGTGCTGCTGCAGGCTCTGAGGGGCTCAACTGCCCTCATCAAACCGTTCAGTCTGGGTTCTTGGTTTCTAGTTTTGCAATGGCTCTGTGATCCTGCCTCCGCTGAAGCCAAATAGTCTTGCGAGTTCAACACCTGCACCCTGCGCGACCAGTATGGGTCGAGAAGCGCAATTCCTGAGCGATGTAAGGACCAGACTCCCAAGAAGGTACCAAATTAAGAAGCTATGTTGTGGCCAACAGAGGAGAATGCTTGAATACTTGGATCGTGTCAGAACTCTGAATAAAACTTGGATTCTTGCAAAACTCTTCTGAAGTGAACCATAATTCAAACGCCTGCAACTCTAATAGTCTAATACTAAAGACTGAATCCGAAATCCTAGGAGCCCGCAAAAGCCTGAAACTCTCCGAACACCTCAAGGTCTGGACCCCAAACCACTAAAATCACTAAAACTGAACAAACCCTAAACCTGAATCCAAAACATGGAACAACCCCTCACCGACCAACACTTCGTACAACAGCTTGAGTGTAGCTTTCACTCCAACACCCAAATAAGTGGAAGCTGCAACCCGATCAAACCTCGTGGATTTTTTCGATTTTTTGTGTTCCAAGTTTCTCACTCCACAGGGCATCCCTTGCCGTTCAATCATGTTGAAGGCGGCAGCAATGACCAAAGGTGCCCTTGTAGAGCGGAGACTCACATCAGGCTCAAACCACGAAGAAGCAATCCGACTGCAGAGTGCTGCAAACGCGAAAACTCCGCTGGATGCGAATGCATTGGGGCTACCACCCGAGGGAATGGCCAGCCAGCCGCAGCTGTTTGTTCGGTGAGGCTTGCACCAAGGAGTACAAAATGTTTCCCAACAGTGACGAAGCAGAATGGCTTGGCGAATCAGCTTCCTGCGAAGTCTGGGAGAATGATTTGCATTAACATCCGGCTTTGGAAGCTCCTAGCCGGTACGGCCCCTTCCATCACATGACACGGCAGAGTCTACAGTTGCTGGAAACGGTTGAAAATATACTGGCTTGCCTGAAAAGTCCCCGAAGCAAGCCGATAGCGCATCCGCCTCCAAGTTGTGAAAACGAAACAAGCACAAAATGAAAAGTCGCTGACAGTTGAAGCCCGCTGCCATGCCAGTTTCAGTGGGACAAAGCCTGATCTGCAGAGTTCCTAACCGGCACCCGACAATCCGTGACCTGCGACCACGCGCTGTCCAAATCTTGGCTTCGGCATCCGGCAACCAAGGTTCATCAGCAAACATGTCCTTGACAAGGTCAGTGTGACAGTGGACTGCATCACGTAAGCAGTATCCTTCAATCCCACATCATCCACACGTCACAAGGTCGCGTGCGAACTAGAAGGCCAATACCTCTCTGCACTAACACGACTCTGTCAGGCTGGCCCAACATGCTCTAGCAAAGAAAACAATCACACAGGCACAGGTCTCGCCAAGCCTCCCAGTAAAAGACCGCAACATTCCAGCCGTTCTCCAGCCATGCGCGAGCCAAGTCCACGTCTAAGCCACATCTGGGTTCGTTCTTTTTCCAATTGAACGTTTCACGGTGAAGCTGACCGACTCTGTCCACCTCCCAACCATGCACGTACACCAACGTGTCTTTGTCTCGAGAAAAATGAACATTGTCCTCGCAGTCGACGTATTTCTGACATTCATCTCCACAACCAAAAAAATACAAGCCATAGTCCAACTGATTCGGGAATCCCTGGAAACCGCTTCCTCTTCGCACCTTCGACTGCATTGCTATCTTTCTGCTGGCGAGAAAATGCAGGCATCGACACACTGCAATTGCAGCCGTTGGTAAGATACCCACTCCTTCACGGGCACGTGTGGAAGACAAACATGATGCAGCAGCATACATACATAAGCAGATGTTCCTCGGATTATGGAACAAAGTGCGAGAACTGGCCAGCACGCACACAGCCACCTGCAAGTTCTCCTCGACGTGCAAATCTCCTTGGGGCAAGTGTCCTGCCACGGCTTCCAATACAGCTAGCTGATCAAATACAGGGAACTTTCATTCAAAGTCCTGCCGGCAGGGGACGTATGCACTGTCGGGACGCATGCCCGCCAACCAGTACAAACGATCGATAACATCTAAAACCACAAAGGACACACCACATCAATCGCAAACAACAGGGTTGAAAAACATCCGACGCCAAATACCGTTGTTGTTCATTGATCTCTTTGTCCTCCTACCGGACAGAAGCCCTGGTCCAAATTGCAAGCGAACAACACTGTCGGTGATTGAATAGATGTCCTGACAGCGGCAACTTAGTCGTACTAGTAGGCATCGTAATAATGGCCGCAGAAATAGCAGTATTGGCTGCGGCACTTGCAATGGCAGTGGCAATGCAAGTGGCAGAAGTGGTCACGGACACGGTATTTTGACGAAACGGGACACCGTGAAAGTGCGCGGTTTAGAGGTGTTGGACACTCGCGAATCACAAAATGCGGACAACTAAATCGCCCGCATCTTTCCAAAACGCAACAACAGTAGATTAACAACAATAAAAGCCCAAAGATACAAAGACAATAATTGAAAAGCACCTCGCAGGACTCTCAGATTTGAAGTTTTGTAGCCAGCGAATTCCAGAAAACTGTTTATATTTTTGCTGTTTTGCTTTTGTGTTATGCTTCTTTTACTTCTCTTGCCGGCTTCCCCGTGTTGCTGCTTTCGCACGCGCTTCTTCTTGCGTGCGAGGAGTTTTGCCAACTTGGACCAAACAAACTTGAAAGTCAAGAATACGATGCAATCAAAAAAGAGGGCGTGTTTCTAATGTCGCCGCAGAACACCAAATCTCAGATTTTAGGAATCCTGCTGGGAATCTGTTTTTTGGGTATTTTGGCCTCTATCGTTTGTTCTTTTGCTTCCTTAGCCTTTCCCCCGGTCGCATCGCTTTCCAGTGGAGGGAGTCTGCATGGGATTCGCCGCATTTGGGCAACTCACTAGGGCGTCTCAATGCCGTGTTGCTCCTCAGTTAGTTACAGCTCGTGTTTGCCCGATGCACAATTAAATTTGCGCATGCCCTTCACAGATTGCTGTTTGACAAAAATTCAACCCTCTGTGCATATGTACATGTACATTTAAATACTACTTATTAAATTCGCCTCGGCCCCCTATACGGATTCCCTCTATGCCCCCCTCCAAACCTGGCTGCTTGACCCCCCCCCCTTCTGTGTGAACCTCTGGATGAGCCCCAAGGTCCCACGTTGAAGTTTCGCTTCTTCCAATGGATTTGGGCTCCCTGTAGGGCAGTTTCACTTACGCCCCTGTCCACGCCTTGGTTGCAAGTTTTGGCCCCTTGNTCCGCCCTGCTCCGCCCCTTCCCGCCCCCGTTCCTCCCCCTTCCAATTTTGGCAACTTTTCGTTTGTTGAACCATCTCGCACTGCTTGTTGACGGCATGCGAGCTTCACGGTTGCATCAGGGGCTGCGCTTTCTCGCTAGATGCTGCGGGTTTAGGGTTTAGGGTTTCGGGTTTAAGGTTTAAGTTTTGAGGTTTGAGGTGTAAAGTTTCGGGTTTCAGGCCTATGGGCTTTGGCAGGCTTTCGGGTTGCTGCTTTCCGAAACAATGCACCACAGCGGGGCCGAGGCGGACGGCGAGAAGCGTTTCAAATTCTGTCAACGAGTCAACATGTGCGTTTTGTATGTGCCTTTCTTCGAAGGACGCAGATCCGTAAAGGGACCCATATGAAAAATGAAAAAAATCGAAAGAAAGCCAACCTTGACCCTCGGCACATATTCCACTCAGTCTTGACATGCAATGTCCACCGCTTGGGGACGAACATACATCACCACATACAGTAAAGTAGGGGTCCAGGATTGTTGTGCAAAGTTGTTACCCCCCTTTCCTGGTTGCTCTTGCAGGCTTCCAGGAACTCAAGCACTGTCACAGACTGATACCTTTGGTACCTTTTAGATTTCTGCAACTTACAGCAAAATTGGCAAAACGCCGCGGTCTTACTTAGGAAACTAAACCAGCTCAACAGTTCTTGTGATTCGAACTCAGAGGCTGACCAACCACAGCAGCGAATCACCAGCAGTCGAACAGGTAAATGCACTCAAGTTTTACACTGCTTGCAAGGCTTGTAATTGTTGTCCAAAGTCCATTTCTTCGTCATCCGCTGGGTTGATGTCGTTATGTGGGGGTGGAAGATGTTCCAAGCATTCAAGCATTCAGTCAGCAACTCGGCAAGCAGGCACTCTCAAGCCGTTCACGGCTCAGCTGAAAAGCAATCAAAGAAAAAGGTCATTCGTTGGAATCTTCCAGTGCAAAGGAAAGTCAGGCGGAGAAAGAGAAACCCCTTTTGATCATGGCACATCTGCAAGCCTCGTTATCAACGAACCAAATGCTTCGCCTCCTGCTCAAAGTCGGACTATATGCAGTCCGAGCTAACACCATTGCAAACGCCTCAGCTTGAGTGATCACTTGCTCTCCGGCCCCCTCGAGCCAGAAGTCGACCAATGCCTGAGGGATCACGCCGCCACAGACCTCTCGCTTGTTGTTGGCGAGGTCCAAAAGCACGATACCCCAGGTGGCTTTGCCGTCTTCAAAGGCTGCATCTGTGAACACAAGCACCTTGTCAGTAGGATCCGCACATCTGAATTGTCGTGGAATCAAGCAGTGTAGAACAGATTCAGGTACGCTCCAAAGAGGCAGATTTGCTCCTTGGCGAAGGGCTGTCCCGAAAGGAAATTCGAGAGTGCCCGACAAGCAACCTTCAAAGTCCTTCCCGTAGTGAATCCAACCATGAAGTTGAGCTGGCCTTGCAAAGTTTGGGCCTCGGACTTCGACAGAGTCCCACGCTCCTTGATCGACGCAGCAGTGTTCAGAAGTTTGGCCACTCGTCCAGGTTTGTTCTCCAAGCTCATGCGACCCAACAACAACGCGTCAACCTCCAGTCGAACTCCCAGAAGGTCGAAGGAGTCAGCAAACGGAATACCCTTGTCACTACCCTGCGCGTACTTCCAACCCAAGGCGCTGAGTAGTCCCTCAACAGAAAGAGATGCCATAAGGAGAGGAAAATCATCGAAAAATACTCCTCCTATGGTCTTGCAAAGATGCATGCACAAATGATGTAAGCTCCTGGAAATTCGGTTGAAACTGAACACGGCAGAGCATGCACCAAATGGTAAGCTTTGCATCACAAAGAAGACCACCTTGTAGTCGTCTGGCCGCCTGACCATGAGCACTGAATACGGCAGGCTGGCTTCCGAAATCGGAACCTGCTTGGCCTGCTTGTAAGCTTTCTCAAGGTCCAAACAGCGCCCTACCCACGACACCTTGTTCTTGAAGTCGGCATGCACAGGTCCCCTGAGCACTCCGCCCGACAAGAGTTTTATTTCCACCATCTGGTCAGAGGTGACAGCACGCCCTACAAAGTTGCACAAGGCGATGAAGTAATCTACATTGAATCTACATCATGAAGCACAAGCCTCTCAAGGGAGTGATATGCACTGTTGATCCCGCTTTTTTCACAAGCAGCGTCCCCGTTGGTCGCCTGCTCAGGCACTACAGGTTTTCAACCCGGTGTCTCTAAGGACACTTGGCCCCTAGCACTGGTGGCCAGTGCAGAAAAGCACATGCCCGGCACGAATGCCCAAGCGACATGCGCACAGCAAACTAGAACTAGAACCTAGAGGAAGTAAAACGAGCGCGAGAGAACTACGATTCTTTCAAACATGCGATGTTTGGGCACATATACCCTCGTCAAACATATCAATTAAATATAAAAGTCACACCCAATATATGGCGGACAAATGAATAATATCAGAGAAACACAAGAAGAANTTCTTTCAAACATGCGATGTTTGGGCACATATACCCTCGTCAAACATATCAATTAAATATAAAAGTCACACCCAATATATGGCGGACAAATGAATAATATCAGAGAAACACAAGAAGAAAATTGCTTTAATAAAAAGATTCCTTCAAGAATATGTCGCAATCATAATATAAAAATGAATCACAAGTGAGAAGCTCGCGCACTCTTTATTTTCACTTCAGCGATCAGGGGTGAAGACGAATTCAAAGTTGGTTNGTTTTGCATCCGGGCCGAAGCCGATGCACTAGAGCCGGGCTAAAGCAGCCGCTCTGAAGTTGGTCCCGTTCTCACCCCCTCGGATCGACAACTCAGAGCAGGTATCCGTCTATTAAAGATGGATCTTCGAAAAAGGGATCGACCTTCGAGGCTCTAACGATCCTCTGAGCTTTCCAGCCTTCCTTGCGAGATGGATAATCAGCTATGTTTGAAGCTGACGGCACGCGCTCAACCCAGGCAATGCAAGGGGCCGAGGCTTCTACCACGGCCAGTGCAATAGCAAGATGATGCATGGCATGGCTCTTGCTTAGACCTCGAATGATGACCGATCTCGCTGCTTCATTGTCAATGAAGAAGATCACGCGCCTCCCAGCAAGGAGGTTCTGAAGACCGGCCCTGGTCATNTTGCTTAGACCTCGAATGATGACCGATCTCGCTGCTTCATTGTCAATGAAGAAGATCACGCGCCTCCCAGCAAGGAGGTTCTGAAGACCGGCCCTGGTCATGAGGACAGCGTAAAGTTCATTTGATCGCCAACTTCCTCTCTCCAGCGTCGCAGCACACGACTGGGCACAGACCCTTCTTGAACCAAGGCTATCCCTGACCTAGTGTCCAAAACCACCGAACCCAATCCCGCGAAGCCNTGGTTGCAAGTAATGAACCGCGGCGGAGTCTGCCGAAGGATCGTGATGGCATGTCTGCACATGCCTCTCACCACTGCTTCTGAAGGTTGGTCTCCCCCAAGGAAACCTGATAGCCATCGGCAGGTTTGTTTCAGGGCTCTGCCAGCGAAGAAGCCGGACGAGAAGTTCAAAAGTCCCAGGAGCACCTGGGCCTCGTGCACCGTAAGCCGTCCCCTTTCGGACACCACAGAAAGACGTTCCACTATCCTGTCGATGCGGCCAGGTTTGTTGCTCAA
>BGNK01005594.1:0-36668 GCA_003297005.1 Symbiodinium sp. clade A Y106
TCGCAACAAACCTCCAGTAGGGTCCAATGTATCTTCTCGCACAGGGCTTGGGACCCTTTGCAGCCATGAATTGGCAAAAAGTGTACACTTTTCGAGCCCTGGCCACTCAGTGAGTAAGTATCCATGCATTTGTGGGTTCTGAGATGTTTGCCTCGAGGTCTGGGGCCTTAGCCACGCCAGCGAGGGCCGAGGCTCTTCTGTCACCCGCCAGGGGTACCAGCTCGATTGCCGCTTGCCCCTGCGCAGATCCTGGGTTCTACCTGATTCCGCCTGGAGATCCGCAGGCCAGGTGTGCACTTCAGCGGAGATTTTTGTGCTGCCGTAAGGCTCGGTCAGAATCCTGTGTCGTCTGGAGTTGGACTTCGCAAACAGACTGTGCAGCTCCAAATTGCGGCTGCTAGCTGTCGAATGTTTTTTTCTGAGCCGCGTTTTCGTTGCCAGATCCTGACCGTTATGGAGGCACTCGACGAAGGCAAGCCCAGCAACAGCATACCAGCACCTCCACTCGAGCACTTGCACACGACACCCTTGTGGGAAAGCATGCTGTAGACTCTGACTAGCTCTGCCGGAGCCTGGTGGCAAATGAAGAGGTACTCTGGCCACAGACTGACGGTTCTACCAGTGAGACATGCCTATATTGTATCAGTGGTGTGCTCGGTCGGACTTGCCTGCCAGAAAAAGTAGACGTGCAGCACGTGGCCGTCAGTGCCGGCCTCGGGTGCAAAGCAGACAAGATGTGCCTGTAAACGTGCCTTTTTCCAAGTTCAGGGCTTTTCGGTTTCTACTTGAGCGGTCGGGACAGGGACTGCGGCACACATTGTGGAAGAGAGATATTGGACGTAGGTTTGCTACTTGACCCCAAAGTGATTTAAAAGGGGAGATACAGAAAGAACCTACATAGCAGGACCTCGAGTGAGTCTAGTGTAACAGCACCCTCGCAATTCGGGACGCCCAATTTAAAACACCCCTGTGAAGTCCGTTCTATCCCCGGCTGCTCGCTGAGAACCGTCCGACATCGGAAAGGAGACCAAGCAGGCTTTCTTGGACTGGGTCGAGTCTCTGAGGCGGGCCGTTCAGGAGTTTAAGGTTTAAGGGGCTTCGGCGATTTTAGGGTGTATGACTGTTGTAGAGTTTGGGGTCGCGGTTGCGTCTGGTGAGGCCGAAGCTGGTGGTCGTGAAGCGCCCCAAGGCTCCTGCGGACATTCTGCTAGGAGCTGCATGCACCTCGACCTGCTTCTGAGCCTAGGAGCTGTATGCCTTCGACCTGGGTGTGGAAGAGGGCGACGGCAAGGGCATGAAGAAGGATCGGGGGATCGTGTGCTGGAATCCAAGGGTCACGGCTGGCTGAGGAGGTAGTTGCACCGGTCGTTGAAGACGACAAACAGCAGAGCACGTGCATGCCACCAACGGACGGCTTCTTGCCAGGGCTCTGGTCCCAAAGTGAGCAAGGGACTCTGAGCCAGACTGCTGACCGTCTCGGTGCGATTGCTGGTGAGAGACTCGTCTTGGCACTCTCCGCGTCCATCTTCCATCTCTTTTCTAATCATCTCGGTAGTGGGTTGTCTCAAAGCGCGGAGAGCTGCTGCAGCTGCTCTCCCGCAAGTTGTGCAGCAGATGGATGCTCTGGCAATTTTTTCAATAGGCAGTCGCTGGCAGTGCCTAGTCTCACAATCAAGTGACTAGTGCCCCAGATGCCCCCTGCACGTTTCGGCTCTCCGCACTGCATTGGTGGATTCTAGAGAGCTGGTCTGGAAGGCTGGTCCTGATGGTTTAGCATGCAGTCTGGATTATTTGCATCCACGCAACAAAGGCTTTGGAGGTTCAACCTGTCTCCCCGGAGTAGGGCCCCTAGCTGGTGCAGGATTTGGTAGGCTGGGCCCAAACCGAAATACATATATTCGTATGCGGACGAGCCAAGCCCTCTGAGGTAGCAACCTGCAGTTCTTTTTTGCAACTTATCTGCTCTGAGTTTCCCATTCCTTTAGCATGTGTCGGTTCTTATGCATGTTGCAAAGGACCTAGTTATCTACGACTGCCTGCTTTGACCTAGTTTCAAGAAAAAAGAACAGTCACCCTAACTGCATAATTTGGGACAGAGCACCCATGCATCCATAAGTTTGTCTTTGTGCAAACGGTTTTGTTCCATTGCACGCTTACATTTGTGGCACATCCAGATTGGGCAGCCCTCAGTCCAGTTTAGATTCGGTTCCCTAGTACAAGTTCGCGGGCTCTCGGATCTGCTAGCCTCGGCCCGAAACCCCATTTTTCCGAGGTTTAAGCCTCTACCCTGTCTCAGCTTGGGCCACGTTCATGTCGCAAAGGTGTGCTGCTCTGACGGCTCGAGACCTACAGACCTCCGTGCGACGCCATGACCGCCCAACATCCCTTCTGCCAACGCATACCTATTTTGAAGTAAGCTTAGTATGGGGAGAACAGAAATTTTCAGAAGAGGGTCGTGCTTGGAGGTTTCAGGTCCGGGCTAGTCTGGGTTTGTTTAGCTTTCGGCACTCACAGCTTTGTGCAAAGGAGGCTTCCAGCAAGAGGCTACCAAAGAGTTCACAGCACCCATCAGCAATTTCGATGTTTGGTGATGTGGAAGCTCGATGCGGCCCATCTCCGTTCATCTGGCACCCACCTCGACTGTTCGTAGGCCCGTAGGCGCAACAAAGACTTTTGCAGCGGCCACAGCCCTTGGTTGCGAGTGCCTGCGGTGATAGCTTGCACCAACTCAGTGGTGAAATCAGAAACATGTCCACATCACCATCTTCTCGGCGATGGCTGAGGTACAAAGCCCACATAAGAGACCTCACTGATCAAGGCGTCCCTTGCCAGCACGTGACCTGCGGTAATGAGCCGTCACGACACAGCTTCGAGCTCTGGTTCGTTTACTGTTCTGATTTTGTGGTCATCAAGGTTCTTTGCTGCTTCGAGGAGCGGAACACACGGGCGTGTCGGTGTTCCGCGATCACGGCTTTTGACAGTGGGACGGATGTGATCAGCGGGTACCATGACTTCTTCTGTGGGTGACATCGTGCCCCCCAGTTAAAGAGCTAAAGAAGCCAATGCCGAGAGCTGCCGTTTTTTTTCGCAGGAGGGCTCCTGGGAAGATGTGCTTTGCAAGTTTGAGGAGCAGAGCGAGCATTCCGAATTTGTCATGGTATGATGTGATGCCTTGCAAGTGATCTCGCATCTCCTCTCAGCCGAGGACGTGCGCCTGCCTGCGCCGAGGCTGGCACCGCAGGAGCTGGCAGCCATCCGCCCCGCGCCGCCGGCGTCAAGAATGGCAGCATGCAATTAATCTGACAGGACTTCGATCCAGTCGCTGGAGATCTCGTAGAGTATGAGGCATCGCAATAGTATCGACTGCAGTCAAGTACGCAAGTTCATGCGCCCATGTTCTGTTGAAACCGAGTCTTCGTTGTCGAGCTCTGCAGATCTTTCCTTCCGGTGCAGCACCTGGTGGCTGGGCCGTCGCACAGGCTGGATTCAATGAATACAGGGAGAGCCCAAGCCCACAAAGTATGTAGCAGGAGAGCTTGCTATGTTTGTTCAAGGTTTCGTGATTCAGCAGGTGCGACAAATCTGCAAGTGTCAGTAAGGCTGATGCACTATACAGAGACTGGGTTCGATCAGGTTCGGATCGGCCTTGTAAATTTCAGGTCCGGTTTTCAGGCCCGAGCATGCGCATTTCGGGAAATCTCCATTGGGGTTTGGGGCATTGCCACTTGGCAACCAACATCTCCTATAACAAACGTCTCCATTCAGGGGTTTAGTTAAAGTTTAGTGTTTCTTAGCCAACATCTCCTTTCAGGGTCTAAGGTTTCTAAGCCAACATCTCCTGTCAGAGATTTGGGTTTCTGAACCACCATCTCGTTTTGGGGTTTTGGGTCTTTCACCCAACATTTTCTGTTAGGGTTTAGGATTTGCCGCACTCATCCCCTTTTCGGGTTCTGGGTTTTGCAACCACCATCTCCTTGTCCTGCGGGTCGTGCTACTACTGGTCAGTAGAAGTACTCGTGGTACTGGCAGGTAGTCGTAGGTGGTGTTAGGAGTAGTAGTAGTCGTCGTCTTAGCAGTTGTAGTAGTGGCAGTACTAGTCGCTCTAGTAGAGCAGCAGCAGTAGTAATAGTGGTAGTAGTAGCAGGAGTAGAAGCCGTAGTAGCACTGGTAGCATCAGGAGTAGCAGTAGTAGTAGTGGTAGTAGTAGTAGTAGCAGCAGCAGGAGTAGTAGTAGTAGTAGTAGTAGTAGCAGTACTAGTAGCAGGAGTCGCAGTAGTAGTACTATAGTAGCATCAGTAGTAGTAGTAGTAGTAGAAGTACGTAGTACGTAGTACGTAGTACGTAGTACGTGGTACGTAGTACGTAGTACGTAGTACGTAATACGTAGTAGTACGTAGTACGTAGTACGTAGTAGTACGTAGTACGTAGTAGTACGTAGTAGTACGTAGTACGTAGTAGTACGTAGTACGTAGTAGTACGTAGTACGTAGTAGTACGTAGTACGTAGTAGTACGTAGTACGTAGTAGTACGTCGTAGTACGTAGTAGTACGTCGTAGCACGTCGTAGTACGTCGTAGTACGTAGTAGTACGTAGTGGTACGTAGTAGTACGTAGTAGTACGTAGTAGTACGTAGTAGTACGTAGTAACGTGTAACAGTAACTAGTAAGTTAGTTAGTAGTAAGTAGCATGTAGTTGCAGTAGTAGTAGTAGTCGTAGTAGTAGCAGTAGTAGTAGTAGTAGTAGTAGTAGTAGTCGTCGTCGTCGTAGTCGTTGTCGTTCTCGCTTTCGTCGTAGTTGTAGTCGTAATCGTCCCAGTCGTAGCGGTAGCAGTAGCAGTAGCAGTAGTAGTAGTAGTAGCAGTAATAGCAGTAGCAGAAGTAGTAGTAGCAGAAGTAGCAGAAGCAGCAGCCGCAGGAGTAGTAGTAGTAGTAGCAGCAGCAGCAGTAGTAGTGGTAGTGGTGGAAGTAGTAGTAGTCGTAGTAGCAGTAGTAGTACTACTACTATTCTATACTAGTAGTAGTAGTAGTAGTAGTACTAGTAGTGGCCGTAGTAGTACGACTACTTCTAGTAGTAGTAGTAGTAGTAGTAGTAGTAGTAGTAGTGGTAGTGGTAGTGGTAGTGGTAGTAGTAGTAGCAGTAGTAGTAAGTAGTAAGCAGTCGTAGTGGTAGTGGTAGTAGTCGTAGTCGTGGTGGTATTGCCGTAATACCATTTAGTAGTGGCGTCACTACGACCCGGAGCAGCTTATTCCCCGGCCTGACGTGGGGTATGCCCGACCCGACCGGCACGGACCCGAAATGGATCCCGCCTCCATTGATGAAACGCGCCTTGCCCCCTACAGAGAGTATCTCATGTTTAGGGGAGGGTTTGACCTGTGCCAGCAGCCGTGTCCTGGCTGCACACGGTGCCAGTATCCAGCTTTCTCGCTGTCGTCATTGTCTGTATATAAAGTATGTCTCCCCCGCACAAGCTTCTGTATGAGAGGTGCATGCACGTTGCCACCTCGGCTGTCGACCAGCGCAGTTGCACATATCGAAGTGTTACGACTCAGCGGTCCTCATTGTTCACCAAGGCTTGGAGACTTTGTGGCATCTTCGCTGGCCAGAGAGGTTGCAGTGCAGCCCTTGTGAAAAGGGCGTTGCACGTGCTGCTGCGCAAATATGATCTTCGCAACGGAGGGTGTACAAACTAGGCCGAGGACACCTACGGGACTGGCAGACAAGCCCTCCAACTTGCAAGCAATGCTGTCTAGCCGCGTTCAAGCCAATGCCACATCGTCACAAGTCACAGAGTTGACAGAAGATCTGTTGGCAGAATCTGAGCTTTTTGGATGTGCTAAGGCAGGGGTCCTCCGGGGAGGCGCGGCACTGCAGCTTTTCGAAGCGCACCGGCATGCTGCTTCAGCTGTGGTGCATTCTGAACCCTGCGCAATATGAAATCATGGAAGCTAAACCAATCTTTTTGAGGGGCTGAATACTGCAGAAGGCTCCTTCGAATGCTGCAAGGATAGTACTGCAGGATCGGGTTTCTGTAGAAGGCACGAAGCTCAGCCTGGGAACCGGAAAGGTTCTGATGCCACGGTCGCGTCTACGGCCCTGCTCGAGCCGCGAGGGGAATGTCCTGCTCTTACAATGTGCACTCCTGCGACAGCTACGGGCTGCAGGCGGTAGCTCGCAGAGCCATCGCGGCGTCGTTTCTTTCTGATTTGCATCTGGGCACAGGTCGCTGGTGTCTTACAAAAGGCAGAGGCGCCGCTTCGGATTCCTTGCGTGTCAAGCAGAGGAACATGGCCTCTGCGGACAGGTGACGGTCGATGTGTCCTATGCGAGATGGCTCGACTCCCCGGATGCCGCCACAGCGTTTCGACGCGCAGGGCTCCAAGACCTTCGGGTCCAGTTGTGCAGCACCTCCGAATTTGCCAGCCAGGTCGAGTGCATGGCCGTGGGCCTTCAGACTGGTGATGTGGCCGCTTCAGCTCCGAAGCATGATGCACAGCACTCACAGCACACATCAGCTGCTCGCGCCGTCCAAGGCACGCTGCGCTCCTTCTGATCTCCTGAAGGCATCAGCTTGTGCATGCCGGCCCCGCAAAGCTGTGTAAACTCCGGAATCTTGTCAGGTGCACTGTGCCGGAACTCGGGAGGCGAAGGTCATAGCCATCGGTACCAAGAAGGCGCCTCCCGATGCAGGAGTCTCTTTCAAATTGAACTTCCCCGAGGCAGTGCAGAGAGCCAAGATGCTCATTCCTTCAATCCTGCAGAACCAGGAGAAGGCCTCGGGCCTCGTCGTGTCGGATGCATTGATGGCTTATCTTACTCGCGCCGCACGCTCCCACGAGGTGAAGTGCTTTGAGGAGGCGCAGCAGACGCGTCTCAAGGCGCTCTTAAACCGGCAGGCCAGAATTTTTCCAGAAAATGCAGGGGTCTGTCCTGTCTATCCTGTCTCCGTATCCTGTTGAGCGCCCTTCTGCGAGCAAATTGCAGGTAAAGAAGCTAGCGGACATGGACCCTCGCCGGCCCGCTGAAGGCACTGCAGGATGTCTCTGGGTCGTAATTGGCTGTCTCGAGCCCTGCAAAGTACATGCGATGGGATATGGTAACAGCAGGTAGATCCCTTATGTGCACGGCATAAGTAGAATGCATTGCGCGCCTTGCCTGTATGTATCCATCCAGCCATCCTTCTTTCCTTCGTGGCCTGCTTGCTGTGCTATCTGGCATACATGCATGCATACATGTATACATACGTTGATAGAACTTATACACATGTGTGTATACATCAATGCGAGTGCATCCACATGTGTGTGTGAACGATTTGCACAATATAGACGAGCCAAACCTGAAAACGATAATGAGTCAGACTGAGAAAGATGTGTAAAGATGATGTTCTGTGTGAATATCTGTATGTGTAGAGTACATCTACATCTACATCAGTATTGACATGCTTAGCTCTCATCCCCTGTTTGCTCATCATCGAGAGTGTGGTGGATGCAGTTGCGCTGGGACACCATCTGTGAGATGGCATGGGGCTTGAGAGTTGTAGAGTGCGAGTGCCCGTGTCTTGGCCAGGCTTCTCCAGGGCGGAGTTCGCTTTGCCCAAAGCTGCGGTTGGCCGCTTCATCGGCAAGAGCGGCGCAAACATCCAGGCCGGGCCGGCTGCAGGGAGTCGCGTTGGCCGCGCGCTGATCCGCACGTTGAGCGAAAGAGACAGAAAGATTAAGCAGAGCAGGCCGTTCCTGTCAGAAGGGTGGAACTGTCAGAATTATTTTGCAGGATTCCTTGGGGCAACAAGCCCAAAGGGAGCTTCGGTCAGGAGCAAAGGAATAGCAACCGAAGGAACCTTTCCAGCCCTGCTTCAGGAAACTGCTCCTTGTGAGATCAAAATACGGAGAAGAAACAGCGGCCACAGCAGCATCCTCAAACCTACTCTGCCGACAAAGAGCACCACTGGAAAAGAACAGTTTTCTATTCTTGGCCTGCAGGGTGCACATGAAGGCAGCCAAGTTACTGAGGTTTCAATGTTACGTGCGAGACGCCAAAGCTTGAGTTGCACAGGAAAGTCCAAAGTCCCAAACGATGCAGTCAGTCGAGTAAGAGACGGCAGCGAAGTCGTTGCGCAAATAGATCAACTTTCGATGACGTCATTTAGCGAAGAGTTGGCAGCTGGCCCAGGCCATGCAAAAGGAGCATGGCGTGAGAATTGTGGTGGAAGAGGCGGAGGCGCGGCGCCTTGGCTGGGTTTCCTGTTGTGCAACGTCAATCTGATACTCGCTGAACCACAGACTCCCGGCTTCAAGCGCGTCCACGTGCTGGGTCAGAACGAGGCAACGAGCATGCTTCTGTCTTGCATTGGTTGAGCAACCCGTGGAATTCAGGAGGATGTCCATGCAGTTCGAGACATGGCAGAAGTGATCAAGAAGACGATTCTCGTGGAGAAGGGGATGCGTCTCGATTAGACTTGGTTGCTGAGCCCGTGCACAGAATGAGGAAACAAGCCTCCATGCCCTCCAGTACACATAGTCAACTTACTCAAATAGTTTGTGATGCCAAAGCAGCACGTGTTGGGGTGCCAAAAAACACCAGGAGGGGTTGTATCTTCAATGCTCGGACCGTGGGTGAGCCCTTGTCGGCTTGGGGAAACGAGGTCGTCTTTGGAGCTTCGGTCCGAGTCCCAAGTGCAGATAGGCCAATTCATTGTGATGCCGGAACCCTTCACACCTCCGACACTCGAAACCTTGCATCCACTTCACTTTCACTCCCATGTAAGAACTTCGCTCGTGTTGATACCGCTTGGGGAGAACATGCATATAATGGCAGATGACGACATCACTTATTTCGTAGTAGTCATAGTACACTACTCACTGCCGGCTTACGGACATGCAAGAAGACAAAACAATATGTCTGCAACCTATCCATCCACATGAAGGACGTGGATACCGTCCAGCAGTATGTAACTATGCAGAATGAGGTGCAACGGTTCGTAATGTAGTGAATTCAGGCGATATTTGTGGGCTTGTTTGTCAACATCTGCTTCTGCAACATCGTGAACTTGGCCCCCCAAAGTGGCCACTATCTGCTCTGCTACCCTGCCGGCTGAGGAAGAGTTGGATCCTGGGACGCAATGGGACTGCCACCAGCCAGCAATTGCCAGCCGCGGTAATCTTGAGCTGCTGCGATGATTGGCTACCAACCGAACCTTAAGATGCTTCGACCGTCCGCCCAACATCCTAACAGCATGACTTAAAACTGCAAAAGGCCTCCATGTCAGGCAGAAGCATCTGCCAGTGAAACCTGGCCAAAATTTCACACGTTGCAAGCACAGGGCCAACACGATCCAGAGTCTCAAGACAATACTTGGCACGGTGCCCCCCCCCAAGCACAAGATACAGTGCACCTGCAAGGTGGCTGAACGGGTGCAGATCGCCAGTGGTGCGAGCAGTGTCCGGTTCGACGACAAGGACTATGCACTGGTTTTCGAAGGCACCCGTGCCTGGGAAAGCAACCATCCTGCCTGTACCGTGTACCGTCTGCAGATGCAGAGAGAGGGAGAGGAAGAGGAGCTTTTTGGAACTGAGGCTCTGCTTGTGCCACGGCCCAGCTCCTCTGCGACGCCCACGTCTCTTACTTCGAGACCTTCAAAGGCGATGTGCTGCACAGGGCTGTGGGGCTGACCCGGGCTGCAAAGCCGCACACAGAGGGACGCGCGTTTCGAAGACTCGTGCTCTGGCAGGCTTCGATGAGACCATGGAGGACAAGCGGCCGCATGTGCCCTTCGAAAGGCATAAGGAAGTTTCCGAGAGTCTCACCAAGGCCGACTCGTTTATCAGAGGCCTTGAGGCGAAAAATCGCCTACAGAGCTGCAAAAGCGCTGTGTGGAACGGTGACGGCATGTTTGCTTAAGCCCCACAAGTCGGTTTAGTGGTCAGTTCGAAAGTGGCCAGAGGCTCCCAAGCGCACTCATGTCATAGATCGCCGCTGCACCAGAACCATCGCAGGATCTTGTCAGCCGGTTGAAGATGCAGGGAGAACTGCGCCACTTGGCCGAACTCGTAACCGTCGTAACCAATCGTGCAGCTGGCCGTGAGCTGTCCAGTTTTGAGGTGAGTGCGTTTGGCCGCCAACCCCAGCCTTGACGGGGAAAGGCCAGGCAGGAAGGCACGAGGCTTGGAGGCTTTGCCGATCTTCTGAGCCCAAGGACGCAGTTGGCAGCCCCAGCCTGAGGGCCCTCCTGGGCCTGGAAGGCGGCGGCCTGGGTCAGCTGGGGCGCCTCCAGGACGCCAAGTAGGCCACGGCCAAGGACGCCGGCCTCTGGAAGTTCGCTCGACCTCACCGGCCACTTGATCTCAGCTCGAGCGCTTTCTCGATTTTTTGGGGTTTCGAGAGAGAGTTTGATGTCGGGGTGTTGACATTGCTTCGAGCCCCAAGGCTGCTGAGCGGAGAAGACATTACATGATGGCGTGACGGATTTCAAAAAAAAAGAGCAGGATGCGGTTTCCATGTCGTTGGCCAAGCATTGCCCTAGCTTCCGGAGAACCAGAATACATCAGGAGCGGAGTTCTTCATTCGTGCCATGTTTGCTGTCTGCAGCTGCGACCACAGAGTTTACAGTGCCGGGGCTCGCAGCTGACATAATGCACCAAGTCACAATGACAACAGCAAGCCCAACAGCCCAAGAGCCCAAGCCCTTCTTGCACCGGGGAGCTAAAAGCGAAAAGGCGCAACCAGAAGACTTGGAGAACTCCTACAGAAACTTGGTCCAGTTGAACTTGGTTCTTCTCAAAGAGATGGCCGCAGCTTTGCCTTTCCTCGCGGCTCCCGGCCTGAGCGGCAGGACCGCCTAAAGATCGACAAAAGAACGCAGAGAGGTCTACAGTTGCGATGCGCTTATGCGTGCGCGCGTGCTTCACGCGTTTTGGTGCGGGCGTCTTGGGCGTTTTCTGCGCGCGCTGCTGCGGGTTCTTCGTCTTCCCATGCCGGCAGGGCCAGGGCCAGGGCGGCGGCGCCTTGGAGCGGCGGAGCGCCCGCCGCGCCGCCTCGGCTGAATCCTCCCGCTCCTCGGCGGAGCGGCTTCGCCGTGGCAGGCGCCGGAAAACCCCACCCCGCTTCGGAGCTGCGGTTTGAGCTCTTCGGAGTCGCTTGTGCCTCAAAGAAAAGTTTTCCCAACGTCAGCTGCGCCGGTGCTCGCCGCGGCTGCCGCGGCGAAATGCACGCGTCGGGCCACGGCCCGGGAGCCCCAGGCAGGGGGAGCCCGATCCCTCCTTTGCTCCTTTGCTGTTGGTGAAGCGACCGACCTTTCCGGCGGTCCCCACAAGAACAGGTCTTGCCTTTGGTCGAGCCCTCCAGTGGCAGAGAGGTGGTCCTTATCGCCTCAGTGCACTTCAATCCGCAGCTTCCCCAGAGACGAGCGGCAAGCGGCATATGGCATGCGGCATGTGTCTCATGTGTCTAGACTGTCTAGAGTCTCGTGAAGCCCAGAGATGGTGGAGATTGAGGCGTTCGGTGCAGAAGGCGACTGAAGTGACAAGGCCGTCCCAAGCAGAAACAGAAGCTCCTAAGCACGGTCGCAGAGGCTGCAGGGAGCAAGATTGCTAAGGGTGGGATTTCTGAGTTACAATCCGAACAACCCCCCCCCCTTCCCGTACCCGCACTCTGCTGAGAGCGCACGCTTGCACAGGAAGCTTGCCGAGACCAAAGAGCTGGGTGCCGTCGTGCTGGAGACCTGCAGCTTGGCAAGAACATCCCAAGTCGGAGTGTTCTTCGCCTGCACTGCATCCTGGCGTTTCGCGTCTGGTGTGAGTTGAGGCAAAACCCGGTGGAAAAGAGTAGAGGAGATCTGTTCTGATGTGACAGGGCACGAGCCTGGAGTGGAAGCCCCATCATTCTTTGATCCCTGGTCCCTTCTTCTGCACTGCGTTCGATATGTCCCGAAACACCGCAACAGCCAGAGCAGGAGTCTCAAAAGCCCGGAAGTCCTCTCCGGTCTATACTGGACAACGAGATGCAGGCTGTGAATGGTTTCGGGGCCATCCACTGGTGCTTGGCATGGCACAACACGGTTCAGAGCATTGCGAGAAACAGGGATGCGCCGCCCACTCTTGCCAGGCCGCTTTGGCTTCCAGCTAAGTTGTCTGCAAGTGAGCGCGACTGTCCGAAGTCTAATCACATTGCTCCAACACTGTTGTCCAACACGTCGTTACAGGCCCCTCGTTACAAGACTTCCAACAGTTTGTCAGACATTCGGACAAAGCGCTCAGCAGACGGTACGACATTTGCAAACTTCTCTTCATGGAAGTCCCCTTGCGGCGCCAATTTGGACTGCCATGTGCTCTGCGCTTCAGCATGCTTCTCATGCTTGGCCTCACACTGCGGCAAGACGAAGACATTGAGTCGTTGACCGCAGACCAGACTTCCAGCTGCATTTGTGACACCCAGCATGGCATTGCCCCAGCAGTAATTGTGTTCAAGCCTTGCCTGCTTTCAAGGTACGCACTGGAACATCGGAAGAGCCGGAAACAGCATGGAGAGCGAAGTAGCCCGGCTCACGTAGTGTAAACGTTCTGCAGCTGTGGACCGTCTACTTCGATGAAGTTTGAACGCGGCACTTTTTGCAGGACTCCTCGATGAAAACTGCAAACATCCTGCGAAGATGGCCAGCGACAAGGCTCATGCTCGGCGCTCCGAGACCCCAAAATCCAAAACCCCAAGAAAAAAGAATCCAATGCACTAGATGCACGTGCGTATTGTCCTTTTTGTTCCCGAAACCTGCCGCGGGCCCAACGCCCTGTCAGTCCGGTCAGGAGGAGGAGGCGATCAGAAGCGAGTGCCCCTTTGTCTTGCCTGCTTCGAATTTAGGGTTTATCTGTTATAATTCTGTTGTATATTACACATATAGCATGCATAGTATATACGTGCATAAAGACCTCCTTCATACATATCGTACAGACATGCAAACAGACACGCAAAGTGGCTAGGCATCCATGAGGAATTCCGGCTGAGGATGGTCACTATCTAGATGTGCATCCACTCATGCGGTAATCCGGGACGTTCTGGTGCTGATTTCTTGGCAGCAAGGTGGCAGCTGTGCAGCACCTGACTTGGCGTGCATGGCGAACTGTACATTCAACGTTCGAACCTTGCCAGGGCATTTCTCGAGACTGCTCCCTGAGATAAGACTTGCGACGTTCGCATGGAACAGCCGTAGATTGAAATTTGCCTGTCTGTGGTACCCAAGATCAACGCAGCGTTGAGCATACGCATGCCTGCCCAGGAGTGCAGCACTACAAGTCTGGCCTGGAAGACATCGCAACTGGGGAGAACTTAACTGATCTTGAGAAATGCCTTGTCCAAATCGAGCTCCCCATACAGACCGAGACCGGGGAGAAAAAGGAGCTGAAACACCACGGTCTTGATCATGCAGTCTGAAGACGTACATGTGCTTAATTATCAATCTGCATCCCACAGGAGGTCAGAACCTTCAGCAGCTTTGTGTCGCAGCTTCGAGGCATTTCACTGAGGCATTTCACTGACAGAGCTTTGAGGCAAAGGCCTGCAACTAAGCTAAGGAAAGCATGCCTCAAAGAGGAAGTCCATGCAGATTTGGAGTTCAATATCGAGGAGGAGATTTGCGACGGGGTGCCCGGGAAGGATGGTGTGGACTTCGACTGCTTGGTAATGATCACGCCGAAGCCTGACGAACGGCAATATCAGCGAAAGCCTGGGCTATGATCCTTGTCGTGAGGAAAAAAAGAGCTCGTGCATGCTATGAAAGTATTTGTTTCTCCCATCCTGCCTTGGGGCAGCTGTCCCGCCCCTATACTCTTGCACTAGTGACGCAAATGCAGAGAGCGTGCAGCACACAGTCGTCACAAATCAGCAGGCCGCCGCGGAAATTGCGGAGGAGCGCAGCATCGACGTGGCAGGGGAGCCCGTTCTGAACGGGAGCAGTCGCAGTTGCTACAGTACACGTAGGGTTCAGGGTTCAGTAGGGCCTGCACAGGATATCTGCCAAGACTGGGACGGCACCGAGGTCTTGGGAGATCAGCGAATCGAGGATTTGACCAGGGATATCACCACGGCCGGGAGGCTGGGAAATGAGATCTCTCAGAGAGGAGCGAGGCAGACGCTAATCAAGAGGGATCCCAGCAGAATGCGAAACGAGCAGCCGCTGCCTGAGGGGCAGATCCGGAGCAACTTTGCAACAGAGAAACCCGCACAGATCTGCACAGTTTGTGACAGATCGTCACCTGCATGCGAGGATCTGTCTGCATGCTTGTACTGGTATCTGTTTCAGGTTCGCGCATGTTTAACATCGCATGTATGATAGGAGCACTCAGAGGCTCTGGTGTGCAGAGAGCTGCAGACCCCTGCAGGGCCGCAATCGATGACATGCTGTCGCCTTTGGAGGGATGGCAGAGAACAGGCACGGTCAACCTGAGTAGAATGTAGCACAGGCAGTCAGCACAGAGGCGACCTAGATCCTTTTGGAAATCATGATGTGGAGATGCAGTCTCCTGTGGAAGGTGCGGCGTTGGTGAGTGGTATGGTCCGGTCCCTACTGCTAGCGCCTGCATCAGTACGAAACGCTCCCTTGTTGCAGTGCTGCTGGATGATGCACTTGCTCGATGGATTTTTTCCGCGCTCTCGAGTCATTTGCTGGTGTTGGTACCGAAAAACCATCCGCTGCCACAGCTTTGCCGGTGATGCGTCATGCTGCAAGCTGCCCCAGCTCCTGAGGCCAACCTCGCAAATCTCAGGAAGAGGCCTCTTTGAAATGTTGCGTGTAGTAGATGGCAGATGCGAGCTCCAGTCTTCCACCATGTCGCCAGTTCTGCATTCGTTTGCTGGGTTCAACTTGACATCGTCGGACTCTTGCAGGAAAGCCGAAGCCAGCGCAGGCTCAGAGGAGGCTGACACACCACAAGCAGCCAGAATTCAAGGAATTTGATCTCATCCGACCCTGGTATAAGCGCGATGTTCAGGGCCTCGGGCTGGCGGACTTTGCGGACCCAGAGCTGCCATTGCCTCGCCGTCCGTCCTCTCTCTGTCCCCCTCAATAATCTCTTAATCGTTTTTCATGCAAGGATCCTTGGGTTTCTGGTCGCTGTGCCACGCTATGTGCTCTCCACGGCGCTAAAGGCGCTGGGTAACTGAGTTTCGTGCATGGCGGGTCTTTTTCGGGACCGGACCGTGCAGGCGCCGACTCTCTTGGCGGGCCTCGTGGCTTTCTACCTCGCTTGCGCGGCACGCTTCACTTTGCGGCCAAGGGCCACAGTTGAGTTGTTTCTGCCCGCAGCTTGCGAACATACCGACAGGTATTGCCAAGTGGTATTCTTGGTGATCTCATCATGATAGCAGCCGAGGAGGGGCCGAGTAGCTGACGCCCGCAACGCTTCGCAGAACCGGACATGTCACGAGACTCCTGGCAGGCCGTGCTCTTCCGCGTCATCTTGCAGGTCTTGCTGCGGGATCGGGACCTGATCCTGGCCGAGAACATCAAAAAAGTCTGCCAGAAGAAGGAGAGGTGTGAAAAGTTTCTTCTCATCACGCTGGCAACATGCGGCAGCACTTCCCAAAAGGATAGCGGTTCAATCGTTGCTGTGCTCGGTGCCGCTCACTGCAACGGCGTGCGGAGGCTGGGTGCCAAGTTTCTGTGTTTGCCACGTTGCAGTTGCTCGCCAGCGCCCACACCATAACTGAGGTTAATGTTGATTTCTGTAGTCTCTGATCCTTATACTTATACGTATCTTTCAAATGTAGTGTATATGCATGCCTGCAACCATGCATGCATGATGCGTACCTACACACGTATGCATACACACAGACATAATTACATATGTATATGTGTATATATACACACACATTTGTGCTTGATTACCCCTTTATCTGTGTATATATTTCGCATTACACATGTTGTCTTTCTTTATTCTAGGGGCTGCGCCCACGGGCGGGCAGCCCATATGAGTGTTACCGTAGTCTGCCAAATGAATCAGCACGCCAACCCTGCTTCATCGGACCCTCGGTTTTGCATTGGGCCGCGCGGGACCTCGCCCGGAGGCCTCTCGGAACGCGCACGCGTTTCGCAGCCATTCCCAGGCTATGGCGGGTTTCACCCAAAGAGGCCAGCCGGCGAGCATCATGAGCACTCGGGCGCCCGCAACCGGCCCTGCGGCGCGAGGCGATGTTTTGCCAATTTTTTGAATGGGTTGCGGAAGCCCCCAAAGGGCGCGCATCATCAGCATCAGCGGGGTTCGGCGGAGGGGGGTTGCGTGCTAGGAAGCTCCCAAAGGGCGCGTGGCCTTGCTCCAGGCTGCAAAAGATGATGCAAAAGATCATCTCGTGTGGGCACGCGGCTCTGGCAGGAACTGCGAGGCCGGCAGTCGTCTAAGACCAGGTCCCATTCCGGCGAGTAGTCCGGGGGCGCTTCCTGCCAAAAGGCCGTTGTATCACGCAATGCCTGATCGACTTGTCCTAGAGTCGTGCAGGGCAGGCCCGAGGAGCGCAGCACTCGATTGACTCCAAAGGTGCCAAGCGTGGACCGCTGAAGGTCCATGCTAGCGTGGGTGTTTATTTGGCATCGCCGCCCCAATGCGCCTCGAGTCTGATATGGCAGGTGGAGGTGCCAGCTGCGCAACCTCCATGACAGTAAGCTTGGAAACAGCTTGCTGTATTTTTCAACGGGGCTCATAGTGGCGTGGCGTCCGTCTTCGGAGACGCTTCAACTTCTCGATCTCCCTTTCGAATTTCGCAGTCTCTTCCGGGAGCAAGTCCCGAGAGTTTTTGCCCTCGGTACGGCCGGAGGCGATCAACCTGGTGAGGTACTGGATGCGCTTCGTCTCTGGCGCGTGCTGGCTGGGCATGGTTGCGAAGCTTAGTCAAAAGCAGCGTATTGCTTTCCTAGAGCCGAGAGCTGCTTTGCGCCAGAATGAACACGCGGGTGCCCAAACGGGTGCCCAAACGGTTGCCCGCATGGGTGCCCAAACGGGTGCCCAAACGGGTGCCCAAATGGGTGCCCAAATGGCTGCCCAAATGGCTGCCCAAATGGCTGCCCAAACGGGTGCCCAAATGGGTGCCCAAACCCGTGCCCAAACGGCTGCCCGAACGGGTGCCCCAACGGGTGCCCAAACGGGTGCCCAAACGGGTGCCGAAACGGGTGCCCAAACGGTGCCGAAATGGGTGCCCAAACGGGCGGCTCGTCTGTAAGGTCTTAAGGAAACTTGGAGAAACATATGCTACTTGGAAGATACTGAAAGCAAGATGCCAGATCTTCGCTGCCTGCTTGTGAGTACGAACCTTGAATTTGCTTGCTAAGTCAGGTTGCGGAAGATGTCACACACATGCTTGCCCACCGGAACACCCGGTTTTACGAGCAGTAGAAAGGACCACGGCAGACGTGGGGACAGGCGGGTGCAATGAGTTGTCTTCCATACCTACCCCTGAAGCATTGCTGAAGGAAGAGGCCATCCAGGAGGGCGGGCAGGCGAAATGAATGGTTTTCCCGGTGAAAGTTTGACTTGGCACTCTGGTGATTTCTTACAGGCGAGGGTGGTAAGACTGGTTTTTAATTTTTTCTTGACGTGGGTGGGGCGTGCCGGGTGGTATGCGCTGTTCTCTTGGGCAATTCCTTGAGCATTGCCGATGGAAGAATTTGCCTAGAAGGTAAATTTTCTTCGCGATGAAGGTTGGACGTGTCCCATGAGTCGCTACGATTTTCCAGAGGGCAGCAGTGGGTGTCGCACAATCGAGGCTTGGGCGGGCAGGGGAAGGGCGGCGCAGATGGAAAGAGTTGTTTTGCTAGAGGTCCTAGAAACACCATCCCAGCTTTTGCTTCTGTAAGAGCATGATCGCTGCATGCGGCGAAAATGCAGCCAGATGTGGGTGCTGGTGGGCGCGGGGGGGTGTGGGCACGCATTGGAAGCCTCTCTAAACAGTGGGCGGTGGGGGCAGACTGGGAGGCAAAGTAGGCCACCAGTCCCGGATAGGGGCAGTTGGAGCAGGCAGGTTATGCGAGGTATGGGCAGTGGAGGCGGTGATTTAGGCGTGTAGCGGTAGAGTCGATGAAAGCTGGCACAGGGCGGTGAGGGTGGTGGAAGTCTGGCGGTGAAAGCAAAGTAGGCTACCAGCAGCGAATAGCGGCAGTTGGAGCAAGCAGCGAGAAAAAGCAAAAGCAGCATCCCCTACAACAAGCAGCAAAAATCTCTCGGGATTTCACTGGCGCCGCAAAGGGTCGGTGGATATAACCAGGGTGTTCGTGGCTTTGCGCGACAATGCTCGGCGCTTCGTGCATGGATGTCTTACTTGTAGTTCAAGCTGCAGAGCGCATCGTGTAGAGTCTGTTGTGTCTCGAGAAGGCTGCTGCTGGAGGGCCTGCCGGAGAAGCAGCTGGGCGACGATGTGAAAGATGCTGCAGTCCCCGAAGCCGAGCCTGCAAACGTCTCCTGACCGCTGCAAAAGCTTTGAGTCGTCGTCGCAGACAGCTGCCAATGCAGTCTGTGCTCATCAGAAAAACCTGCCGTGGTTTTGTGGAGCTGTGCGAAACAGCACGGTTCCAAACATGCACAAAGGAGGAGAGTGGCAGATTGCAGAGCCGTTTAGAGATCGTCATCAAGTGCCCGGTTTCAGGGGATTGCAAGCCCACAAGGCAGGGGTTTCTGGTTCTTCCCACACTCCTCCGGTGGAAGTGGGTGTCTGTTTCTTCGTACAAGGATCTCAGAGATAGAAGTTGAGGGCACGCGAGCAGGGGCGAGAGAGAGGATGTGTCCTTCAGGTCCACCCCACGCCAACAGCAATGGCACTGTACACTCCCCCGACAAGAAACGAAGAGACTGGGACAGAGCGAGCGAGAGGATGCCGGAGGATACGCATCAGCATGAAGAAACGAGCGAGAAGTTTCGGGCGTACCGACAGACCTGTAAGTTACAAGCTAGAAGATTTTCGACCTCGTGTCTGCGCGAGACTTTTCTCAGGCGCTTGAGTCAGAGCCTGGCCCACGAGAGAAAAAGCAGATGCTCAGGGCCTTCGACTGCATTTCATGGCGGCACTACTACGGCGTTTGTGCTTGATGGCAACTACATCTGATGACCTGTTCGTGCAGCGTCTCGGTTTCAAGCACCGAGTTGGTCAAGCTGTAGACAGTTTAAAATCCTTGACTGTATCCAAGGTGGTACGTATTCCGTTCCGAGCCGCCAAAGGTAGCCGAACCGCACAGAGGAAGCCGTAAATTTGCGAAAGCAGGGCTGATCATTGGGGAAGCAATTAGAGTGCAGTGGGACTCCAAAGCGTGCCATCATGGCCGAGTACTCACCTCTTGGTGCCATCCTCAGCAGCCGTTGGAAGCGAGCTCAGCCTTTAGGCTGAGAGTCTGAGGCCTGGCTATCATTGCCCTGATCATGGCTTGCGCCATCCTTGGACTTTGGCAAACCATTGCTTTGAGGACACACATTCCCATCATCGCCACATTGCTTTGCTTGCCCTTGTCAGGTGTTGTCCTGTTAAATGGTTACTTCTGGAAGCGCTTCGTGGATGCCGAGGATTTGTTCCGCATCAGGCTGGCATCTTCCGCAATGCTGAGCAGTCGCAGCCAGGAAGTCCGGCAACATTTGCAGGATGGGACATGCCGCGTGCCAAGTCGATGCTTTCACGAACCAGGCCCTTGAACTTCCCGCTTACCGAGGTGAGATTGTGTCCCCTTCGCATTATAGTTCCGGTTGGAAATCAGGCCGGTCCAGATCCCGACATGTCAAGGTCTTGGAGTATCTAGGTTAGCCTTCCAGCTCGCGCATCACGTGTTTTCCTTTGGGAATGCTCAGAGTTGGGAAGCGCTTCTGTTCCGTGGACTATGTTCCCTGTGGCCAGGATGGGAGTTTCCAATCACCGGGTGCGCCCGCACGTTTGAGAAGGGACTGCCCTTTGCACCATAAGAGCTTCATCGCAACTCGGAATTGTCCAACAGCATCTGCGCTCTCCCAGCAGTGCCAGTCAGCCGAACTCATCTAAACCACATCTTGAAGCCATTCTGGGAAGGCCCTCTTGGACGGATGTGCCCTGCAGCCTGAATCTGAAAGTCAAAGCTGGGGACGAAGAGATCGCGGGGAAGCCTGGTCCTCGGGGGAGTTTCGACGTCTGGAGATTGGCCCTCTGCCTCATCGCATGGCATCTTAGGACCAGCCTCCACTTCACTTACTGGCAAGGCTTGAGCCTTCTTCGCAGCTAGAATCTAGAATTTGGCTTTGTTTTTTGTGCAGGGATCGTCTGGGACTATGTGCAGGACGCCGGATCGCCTGAGCGCACCAAACTAAACGTCGAAAAGTGTGCACCTTCGCGACGGGGTCGCCGACTGAAGCACTGAAACCGCTCTGAAAGGACAGTTGCTCGAAGCTCATCCCCACCAAGGCTGCTTGGGGCTTGGCATGTCACGCTCCCCATGGCAATTCAGTCCTCTCAGACTCCCCGTTCTTACCCCACTCAAATCGAACCGTGCTAGTTAAAAGAGATCTAACGTAACTTCTATAGTCACTATAGTCATTTGAGGACAAGCCTTTTGATTGCGCCTATCTCCTTGGCGAGCATGGTGGCCTCTCCAGGGCTTATGCCGGAGGACTCAGAGAAGAAGCAGAAGCAGAGTTAAGCAGAGAGAAGGAAGCCCTTGCTTTTTGCACTCAGGTCGGCAACTTTCGAGACTTGCCCCGCTTGCCGCTGCTCTTTCTGATGAAGGCAAGGTGGATAAGGCGGCCCACATAGCGGATCTCCACAGAGCGTCTTTGCATGTCCAAGGCCTGCGGGCTTTCCGCCTTGACGCTCGGCCCCTTCCTGTCGCGGACTCGGCTCTTTGAAGCCGGCTGTCCGACTTCGGTGTCGCGGTGCATGATTGTCCTCAAGAGGTGCAGTATAGGTTGGATACAGACTGCCTTCGAAGATTCTCGGCTTTGGTTTGATTTTGTCCATCTTTCTGATGACCCAGGCTGATATGCATTGGAACGGCTCGGGGCGCATCCCGTGCGTCCGGGAGCCCAGTACGGCTCAGGCGCTAGTGGCGACAGCATGAGAGGATCCAGTAAACGCTCCTGCAAACTCGAGGCTGTGACTTTGGCATGTACTGTTTCAGTGCTTCCGCTGCGTGCCAACATATCGCTCGATTTTCGGCGGCTTTTTTGGGATGAGGTAAAGGTGGAGGGTAGTATTATCACAAGGCTTGCTTTCCGACTCCTGGGTGAGCTGTTATCATGCCTTTAGGGACGTTTTCCCCAGCCATCGTCAATGGTCTTCGCGAGGCGAGAGATCGTTCCAGAAGGCTCGCAGCGAAATAGCCATGGCCATTGTATGCTCCCGGGGAGGGTGGGAGTTTTTGCCTTCTTCCGTTGGTCGCATACTACAGGCGAGAAAACGGCCTATGCGCCGCTTGACTCTGGAGAGAGTGGTGGCTGAGCATGGCTCGGAATGCGAGAAATCTTTCCCCTTCCGGCCTCCAGCAGTCAGAAACCCGGATGCCGTCTCAACCCTAGTTGCCTCTCGCCTCGATGTAGCTACGGCGCCACATAGATAATGGGTCCGCCACGTAAGACCTTCACGCACCTAAACCGAGACACTAGCTCACAATATTGCTCAGCACTGCGCATCGCCTCTATGTCTGTAAGCGCAGCGACGTAGCTTCGTTGAGCCGTCGACTGGGAAACAGGTGAAATCTGTGTTGCCCATATCGCAATGTACACGACTGCACAGATAGATATACATACGAAAAGCTTTGCTTGCTTGTTTGCTTATTAAACGGAATGTGTTAATCATGGTCATGAATATAACAATACTATACACATGTCGCCATCGACCAGAAGATTCGACTCCGAGAAAATGACTCATACACCATACGCATCTGGAGCTTCGCGTGACCCGCCACCAACTGTGAATGGTGACATGTGATCGTGCCAGCAGCGCGAATGTGCCCAGAAACAGATGCCAGTTCAAACTACCTACACGGGTACCAGACACGGACACGTATAAATACATAGTATAGATACTAAACCGACCCCAAGTTTGACAACAAATCTAGTTTAGGCTTGTCGACTCAGACACGATCCTTCCAGCCGCCGGCTCGAGCCAGATAGCTAGGGACTAGACCGCCAATCGTGCAGCACCTGAGTGTGCATCACCGCATTTAGAGAACACCGCAGGCATGCTATCAACTTCGACGTTAAGAGTATCCGATTTCGTGGCATGTTTGAAACGGTTCCTAACACACCTGAAAGTGCATTTATCCTTTAGTGCTGCACTCCTCAGAATCCGCAAAGTACCTCTTCGTGAATTAAGTGCTTGAAGGTTCAGGACTTGCCTTGTTTGCCATATCAGGCAAGCCCTCCTAAACCGTAAGCCCGGAGCCTTATACGCGGTTTAATCCTATGAGTCTATGAGCCCGTACGCCCATACTTTCACCCTTCCTGATGGAGCTGCCCGCACCTTGCGCTGGTGAGCTGCAAGGGTATACCATAGCCGGGGGAAGACAGGATCAAACCCATAGATTGAAAAACTGGACGACCGGCCGAAGCAGTCGTTGCCAGTCGAAAGGAAAGGTTCTCATATGGAAGATTTGCGATTCGGCAGCATGCGCCCTAGAGTCCTAAGCAGAAGAATCAAGGGTTGTCGGGCTTCGGGTCCCGCTTAGCAGACGCTTCAGCGATGCCGCGCAAAGTGGCTCGTCTCCCTGAGGCGCGTCACAACGTTTAAGCTGGCACGCAAGGCCCATGCTTTGAGGGGTGGCGGGGGGTGGGACCGTGGTGTCAAGATAAGTCAAGGTGCCGACAACAAACCATCACGTACGCACCACGCACCGGACACCCACCGCAGGCTCCATGCATCACAAATACAATCCGACAAAACTCGTGCACTCATCAGGAAGAGTTCGCGCAGGAAAGGTCTCGTGCGGCAGCCTCGGCAGACTTCTTGTCGCAAGCTAGATGCTCCCGCTCAACCGAACCGTTCGGAAGCATCTTCCAGCTCGCAACAGCCACCTCCACAACCTCAACCTGAAGCTGAACCAGTTCGTGAAGTGTGGGAGGAAGTTCCGATACCTCCTGGCGCAATGGCTGCGAATGTACTCTCGGATCTATCATGCTTGCGAGATTGCTACCTGCATGCACTTGCCGGATCCAATCATGCTTACCGCTGCGGCAATGATCCGGAGCAATGATGACCGCTGTCGATCCCGATCCCGAAAGGAGCAACAATGCCTTGAGAGCCATCCGAAGTGTGCAAACAGAGATGGGCCTTGGAGGCAGACCGGACGCAGCAGCAGCTCGTGCTCAAACCACGATACTCGCTACGGACTTTGACCTATGCGCAAACAATCGATTGACAAGGTCGAATTGGGACAGACCTTGCGGGACAAAGGGTGGGGGGATCTCACTCACGTTAGCCCATGTTTCATGAGCAGCTACACCTGCATGGATTCCCAAGGCGTTCTTTCAGCTGTGAATGATGCCGTCAGAGGAATGACCGAAATCCAGAGGTCGACCCTTATGCTACATTATCACCTGTCGATGCAAGCGATCGTCATGGACAACCTTGCATGGCCGTTCAGCGACGTGGGCACTGGTGCGTGCAGAAACGCAGCGAAGGCTGAAAGCTACGTATGTCGATCCGATTCTTGAAGTTGCAAGGATGACAACGCGGGCACCTATCATCAACATCAACCACGATCCCAGGTTCATTGCCCTTGCGAGCGCTCAAGGAAAGGCTGTTCACAATCATGTAACAGCATTCCTCGCACTGGGATCCTATGTTGCTTTGGAACTGCGAGTACGCGGATGTGTGGTCATTCATGGATCTTCGTTCTGGTCCAAAATGGCATGCCGCATGAAACCAGCTCTCAACGGCTTCCAGATGCTGTCGTGGGACGCATATGGCAATGGAGATGAGAGGCAAATGGTGTACAGAGGATGGGCGATCTACGAGAAACAGCTGTTCACCGAGAAGATGGTGTCGGTATGCTTCATGGATCCAACCAAAGTCTCCGAGTGGGATGACAACATCAAAGCGTCCATACTCAATCAGCAAGGGTTTGCGGAAATTCGGGATGACAGAGGTCGAATCGATGTGTCAATGAGAGTGAGCGCTTCAACTTGGTTCGATGCCGAGCGAAGAGAGAGCATTGAATCCGGAGCGCAGGGCGACAGCATTGCTGAGCATGCCTCCACGATCTGGCAAAACTTCGACGTTGCGTTGATCATGCCTGAGCCCTACTACGACCAAAGACAATATTGGTTCAAGCTCGACAAGTACTCCTCGACCGAGTGCCGGTATGCACTTGGAAAGACGTACTATTGTCACTCCTGCCGCAACACTCAGGACCCTGATGCCTACACCTGTGCCAGATTTCTCACCGGAGGAAATGGTTACGCACACGCATGCATTGGATGCGCACATTTCGATGCGCTCAAGACTCAAAGTTTCATCAGCAAAACCAGCGAACTTGTTGAATGGCAAAGGTATGGCCTGGCCTCAGCAATGTACGCCTACGACCATTTTCTACAATTCTCGAACCCGTGCGAAGACATGGTTGCTTTCCTGAAAGCATGTGCTCCGATCGCCTACACCGACTACGGCAAAGCGATATCTCATTACGGTGGTCTTCGTATTGCTCCGTAGCAAGCCATCGAGTACGCTGGATATGGGAGAGCTAAACAGTTGGCATGGGACAGAGCATACGATGCAAGTGGCAACTTGTGCTACATCTGCTACTATGATGCGATCTGTTTACGCGGGATTCATGAAGTCGATCTTAACACCTGAAGACCGACGAGAGCTTTACAATGGCGTCACGAATCCTCGCGAGGAGCTGCTCGGCGACACTTCTGGAGCTAGCACTTGGAATCCTCACAATGGCAATTCGGTATCCGAATCACTTCGTCAACTGGGGCGGGTCTGACGGTGCCAACGCCTGTGTGCGGGGTATCGAAAGATCGATCTGGCGCTATGCCGCAGCAGAAGCCATTGAACTGCTTACAGCTGAACAGCCAAGGAAGCGTTCGCCTCCTTAGGCGTGGCGAGGACATCGAGAATTACATCAAGAACATTACTCATGGACTGGATGTCAAATTCGAGGCTGTGGTGGACGGCGACCGAGAAATTCAGCAACAATCTACTGGAGAAGTGTCGACTGCACCGCCGATGCCGGAAGAGACAACAGGGAATGAGAACGTTCAACCAGAAGAGGAGGACGAGGTGGAAATCCTCAATCAAGGAATTCGTCAAGCTGTAACGGAACAAGTTTCCGATATGGTTGGTTTCCTTGAAACTGGCAGAATCACGGTCGGCACACGTGAGCTTACGTTTTGCGTAGCTTGCGGAAGTTCAAGACATGCCCTGCGTGACTGTCACACCAACTACAGACCACTCTTGACGAGTTTGCAGCATATGTGGTTGGCCATCCAACATTACCCAACGTCTCATCGAATCACAATCGATCGAGAGGAGGATGGTACCCTCAACGTTTCTCAACAACCTTCTGAGGCTGATGTATCTATGGATGTGGAAACCGGCAGCGCAGCTTCATCTACTACAAGACGACCCGAGCCTAAGCCAGACCACTTCAACCAACCGTCATGGCAGATGTGATTCTCATCAGGTACGACAATCCTCGCAACCTTGCGATTGACGTTGCAAGCAGAAGAGGAAAGTTTCATGCTTGTGGTGTTGACATCATGGAAACTGGACTCGCCAGTCAGGATGCAGTGGGTAGATTGATCGAAAGTTTGGCAGATGCTCGCGACAGACGGTTACCCCAACGCGGAGATCAACCGAAATTCGCCGTGGATGTGGAAACTGGTCGGTACGTCAACGAAGGGTACTCTTGCACATCTGATCACGCCAGAGGAGGAATCCTGGAGTTGATGCCGCTGGAAGGAGCACAGTTCATTCACAGGGAGTGGCAAGACGTCAAGTCGTGCCGAACTGGTGATCTGACCCGGCAAGTATGGAAGAATTCGTCCTGGGCGTTGAACTGTATTCAGATGGACCTACGTCATCACATTGGCAGAGTATCTGGAACGACCACTCTTGACGGAAGGGACAGCATTGTGCTCAATGATGTCATCAAATGTGACGAAGGTGGGTGGGTCTTGATTGATGATTTGGTCAGGAAGGACATCTTGTGGTCTTCTCCCAGCAGGCGCATCACCCAATCTGCAGCGAACCTCAGAGATCGCGACCAAAGAATGCACATCTACAATGAACGATTGCAATTGATCATCAACGGCAACGTTCTCAGCTCGAGAAAGCCGAATGGAAAGGTTCGTCTTCAATTCCTCGGAATACGGGTTAAGGAACCTCCTGCAGGACCTTATACCCTTGGATCTGCTGGATCTGACATGATGGTGTCTACGTTCGATCAGATCACCGAGATAAATCACGATCCCAGCCTTAGGCGCCATCAACAGTATCTTGGACAATGTGATGGGTGGGTTCGACCTTGGGCCGTACGAGCCTTGAGCGGACACACTGTCCACTATGACCCAGAAAAGAATTTGATGGAACTCGACCCGCACAAGTTCGCAANAAACCAGATCGGGGGCGCTTATCATGCAACAAGTTGCAGGAATCTACTTTCGATCGTGGAGCGTGGGATCCTTCCGGGAACCAGCATCCAAGAAGATCAGTATGCAAGGTACGACACAGAGAGACTTCACAGCTACTACGGTGTCTTTGCTCCATGGTGTCAGTGGTCGGGCAAACCATGCGATGCCCTTGGCTGTTCTCTACATCCCCACGGTGGACCTTGTCAGGCTACAAGGGAGGATTACAGACAGCGGCAACATCATTGTGAATCGTCCCGTACCTTTCAGCCTCGTGAAGGAGGTCTGGTTTTGCATACCGAGAGACAATGATCGAAGAGGTTTCGAACTCATCGAAAAGATCATGGACGAACGTCTTGAAGACGAATTGGTGCTTGAGTACCAGGCTTCGCCTATACTCCGTGAGTTCAGGAAGATGAAGACACCAGCTCGCTTGATGCAATTGCTTTGCGAAATGCCATCAGGACCTCACAACGCCGAGAAAGAGAAGTTGCTTCGCAACCTTGCAACAGCTGTCGATTACAACTACGAAGACACTCGTCGTCATCATTACATGAAGGAGGCAGTGATCTTCATGATCAAACACACTTGTCCTGGCGACCTGGTCATTGATGCTGCTGGCAGCCAAATTCGTATGCGATTGTGTCCAGCCTGCTATCATCTTACTCCGTCTTGCCTTTCAAGATGCACTACATGTTGGTCATTGTTCATTTCAAGTGGAAAGTTCAGAATGACTGAACCGGTGAGAGAAGAATCGCCAACAGATGTTCCAAACGTCAACATCGCACAGTCGATGGAAACAGCGGCGGCGGCAGTACCAGCAACTGGACCGGAGGAAGACGACCACCTGGACGCCATGACCGTTGCAGAACCTGAGAAGGAGGTCGATATTCAGGGCTCCGAAGCGGAACCTGAGCACGCCGACGACATTCCTGATGTCGAGGAGTACCCGGAAGAGATCAATGACAACTCCAATGAGGAACGTCAAGCTGTTCTACTACCTGGAACCACTCCAGTGATGGACCCTAAGCTGCAAATCGCTCGAAAAGCAATGCAGCCAGTCTTCTACCTCGACAGCCGCGTGGGGAATTGTGTCGACGCAAATCGTACAGCCTTTTCCTATGCTGCTTATTTCGTATGTCAAACCATCTACAAAATGTGGCCCGGTACTGTCAAATGGATGACTATGCCTTACGAAGTGATGCAAGAACGATTCAGAACTGGCTCATGATGCAATGGGAAATTGGCCTGGACCTTTGTGTGAAACTGACCCCGAAACCAATGTCAGCAGGGAGATTAGCGACGAAGAGATCCAAGCAAGTGACGCCGAAGCAGGTGGTGACTTGGAGGATCCAGACAGACGTTGGCTAGTCAGGAAGTTTCGCACGAATCAGATTCTATCTTCACTTATTCGAGGCGCAGACCATTTAGGTTACAGTCGCCAAGCTTTCAACCCCAAGACGTATCTCGCTCATTCGTCCAGCCCCGAATCGTACAACGGCCTACCTGTACATTGATCCCGTGGGATGTGTTCTTGTGCAGAGCATGAAAGAGACGTCTGCCAACCATCTCGGATTCTTGGTTGATCATGACATTCAGGTTCCGGCCAAGTTCGTCGACAAGATCAGCAAACGCAAAATTGATGCCGGACAAACCCGCAACATCATACCAAGCGGATTGCTCTCCAACATTTCACTCCTGGAGAATTTGTGGGTGAAGGGCAACAGTCAATCATGAACACGGCCGTCACGCAAGAAGAACGTGATCGCGTCACACGTCCAGCCCATCCGGAAGCGGCACCTTCATCAAGTCGTGATGACCGCAACCGTACTNATCATGAACACGGCCGTCACGCAAGAAGAACGTGATCGCGTCACACGTCCAGCCCATCCGGAAGCGGCACCTTCATCAAGTCGTGATGACCGCAACCGTACTCCTCGCAACGTCAACAACTGGATTCACAAAGGAAAGGGGAAGGGCAAGTTCAAGGGCAAGAATGATGATGATCAAGCCCGTGAACGTGAACGTTGGCGTCGATGGGACCGTGAGCATCATCGTTGGTGAGCTCGATGGATGCGACCTTTGGTCAATCCTCGTGGCAACATCCATGCAATTCTTAATTTCTTTTGTGGCACTGACTACCTGCGAGTGACCTTCACTCTTACTGTTCGTCAATGCAATTTCGGGGGATCGTAGCCAAGGTAGCGAAGTGTCACACGCTTTTCTCACAACATTTCTAACTGGGATCAAAGCTCTTACCAAAGAAACACCAAAGTTGCTGCGGAATTCTTTCTTTCTGATCGCGACTTTCCTGTGTGAGTAGTGCCTAAGGCGCAACTCATGGGGGGTGCGAACGGACGTCGATGCCTAGTCCAATCGTAGGTATCGCGACCTGAGTTGTGTTACCCAATGTCATGAGCAGTCATGTACATAGAGCAAGGCACCGCTTCGCGGACCTTGACTCAAACCTTTAACCAGGAACAAGGCACCGCCTTGCGGCCCTTGTCTCCAGTATACTATGCTCCGCATGCAACGCAACTTTGGCTCAGGACTCAAAACTCAAGATCAAACTAAAGCCTGACTCGATAGCACTCGTGCAATACCCAAGCGGCAAGAGCGATCCCGGCGCACAGAGATCACGATTCTGCTCGTGTTGCGAGAAAAGAATGTCCGAGAGTGCCTGCGACAACAGCAGCTACACCGCCACCAACAGCAACAACCACAGCAACAACAGCGGCAACGCCACCGTATCGACGGCATGGCTACGAAATGAACTTCGAGTACAAGAAATGCTGAAAAAATCGATACAAACGCCCCCGCAGACGCACGAAATATCGCCGCACGGACGCGGAAGGCACTTGGAGTAGAGGAAACCGGATTGCTCGCGGAGCTGATAAAATGAGTGGAATCCTGAGATCCACCGTCAGATCAAAAATATATGACGCAATTTATAGGCAGAATTTAAAAATAGAAAATCTCCCTCAATTTGAAAATATCGGGCGCATCCGTGTTCTTTTCGGCACTTCGAATGCAGGATGTGCTGCAAAATTCCGATAGACACGGCATGTCGGGGTTTTGCGCCTATACGTCAAACATCCAGGATATGCGGATTGACACAGAGACATCGCGACATTACAGCTGTGCAAAGCGAGAGCAGAGAGCAGAGTTCACAGACTCATGCGCAATGCATTGGGTTCCTTTGTAACAGCTGCTTGGTGGTGAAAACGATCTGATACTTAGTTTGGTCAACGAAGTTGTTTGAGTTTGCTATACGAGAGGGCTGCGAGATTCGTGAGCGGTGCTCGTTTTGCACTAATCTTTCCAAACTGCGCACCTAGGTTTTTTCCATTGTGCCGTGTGCATTCGGTTCTTGCAGTTCTCGCACATTCGTTCGGCTGCATTGCAAGTCACGTGCGTTGCAAGTTTTCTGCATTGATGTTTGAGAAAATTCGCGTATGTCCCCCCCCATTCGCCACTGTCCGAACTCAGAAGCTGCTTGTTACATTGCTGTTCTTTTACCCGTTGTTTCATGGGCACCTCGCTTCCGGCTTTGTCCTGTTGGCACTTTTTCTGTCGCTCGCGATTTCAGTCATGATGTGCTGCATGTCTCCGTCTTCGTTGAACATGCGTGCTTCCGAAGTGCTTCCTTTCCAGCAGGCAAGAGCAGGGATTATGCAGGATGATTAAAGTTTAAACAGCACATCGAAGCATGCGCCGTCGGGGTAGAGATCAACAAAACAGCGTAGCAGCAATCGCGTGCTCACATCAGTTAGCACTTACCACGCGGCCATGTGCAAGCGCGCTGCCGAGCAGGTACAAGACGTGTCATTTGGATTGCGTAGCATGTGGAACCGTCAAGTACCCAGATATCGCCCAATACCAGTACAATGAAGAACATGGATTTGAAACCTGTATGGGCTTCTTGCTGATACTGCGTCATGTAAGATATGACTTTTGAATGACTGTTCTTCTCACTGTAAGCCATGGACCCGAGGTTAAGTCAATCGGCTCGCAACTGGTTGGTGAGGGCTCAAACCCCACTACAATCATTGAGGCCCCTAGACAGACGGAGGCCTGACAGCAGAAGCCTCAAGCAAAAAGCATCACATTCTTCAATGCAGAAGCCTGAATATTTACCAGTTTTATATCTAGAGTCTAGAGTATTTAACACTGCATCCACCTATCCTGAAAGCCATCAAGTCTGGAAGAGCAACCGCCTTCCACCACAAAGCCCAAAACATGGAAGTATGTCGGCCTTTCATGGTTTTGCTTGTGCAAGCGGTTAACCTAAAGCCTAACTCCTAAGTCCCAAACATATTGCTGGTTTTGTTAGTTCTCCGTGGGTGTTGCTTGTGGTCCCGTAACAGGGTTCAGCCGACATGGCGTTCCAACTGTAACAAGCCCAGAAGCTTTATCTCCCTGCGCAGGTGACAGTCCGTCTCCTGCTTTGGCCCGAGGGTCTAGAGGTTTGGGATTTCTAGAGTTTCAGAGATTCGTTTGTTCTGACGGTTTAAGAGCTTGCATTTTAGTGTTTGAGGGTTTTGTCTTGGTCAGAGTGTCCTTTCAAGCAGGTTGCCATGTTGTGGATCTCCGATTCTGTAATCAGCATTTCGTGCACCTCGAAACACCCTAAACGTATGTGTCAAATCACATACTTGTACAGGAACCTCCGCTTGCTAGAGACCCCCTTCAGCCGTCTTCTGTAGGATTTGGGGTGTGCGGTCCGAGGTTTAGAAGTTTGATGTATGATGTGTATCGTAGCAACAAAGGACAGCGCACCCCGCCCCAAATCCAAGCCGCCCGGCCGACTCAGACAGGATCACTTACTCCGAACAGCCTTTGATCCTGAACATGCAGAACCGACGCACGAGGTGAAGCGGAGGCGTCTGACCTATAAACAGCCGGGGCCCTTTTGCGGACACGATGCAAGCATGTCTTCGTGGTGACTCTTCTTCCCACTTGATAACATTGCTGCCAGGTAGCCCTCGCCTTGCCTGATCCTCAGCTCCGGACCGCCCCGACGCACAAGCCGTCGGAGATCGCGGGCCGAGGGCTAACCCACTCACCCAAGCCCTAAAGCTGAATCTGAGGTGGGCGAGTCTTGCATGGGCTTGCGTGGATTGCCATTGCCATCACAATAGCCAATCCTATAGATCTGAGCCCGAGAGCAGAACTGAAACAGCACTTGCACAGAAGCTCCTGCCAAGATACTTCTTCCTTCCAGCATTGCATCCGATACCAGAAAAGCTACCACTCCTTCACCCTTGCAGCCAATGCATTCCAACCCTTGGCTCTGCGGTGCCCGTATGTTGAGTCGCATTCAGGCAACCGCCGTCGCCTTACCGAGATGCAACTCGGCTTGTTTTTTGAGATGATCAGTTTGGTCTCCACTTCGATGGGAGTAGATAGTAAAGCAAGCCTACTGGCTGAATCCAAGCCTCATGCACCGCAAACAGTCAAGAACCAAGGACACCGCATACCCAAACTCTGGCTGTTAGCATCCCAAGCGTGCCCCTGGCGACTTCGAGAACGCAAGGGGCCCCAAGCCTTGTACGCCCCCTGTCGGTTCAGCACCTGTGTGTACATCGATGCGCCGATACTTGTGTCAGCTTCATTGCAAGATCGTATGAAAGAGTTCTGGCGACCCAGGAAGTGAGGCTTGTATTCAGGGTTTCGGAGACATGGGAGCGAAGGAAGGATTTTGAGCTGTTGAGCGGTTGTAGGATTCATGAACGTTCAAGTAGCAAAGGGTTAATGGTGCTTAAGGTTATTGGGTGCGCAGGGCCAGGGGGAGTGCCAGCATGCATGGGCGAGCGTAGGTGGCTCCTCCCGCTGAATTTTGGGACCCGCTCGGCTTCACGAAACGCCGGAAAAAAGCAAGCGTTGAGGGAGGAAAGGTTGCAGACAGGTTTGTCTAGTCGGGTATGACGAAGCCAGAAACTGCAACATCATGCGAGTCTAGCCCAGAACTCTTCAGCCGTAACTGGGAGCTCGGCTCGTAGCTGCGGAGTCGGATATCTTGCCGGCCTGGTTCGATTTCATCTTTGCCAGACGGTGACGCCGCATCCTTCCGCCGGCGGCGCCATGTCGAACTGGAGCCGGGAGCTCAGAGCTTGGTGCGATGACGGCTCTGGCTGATGCAGTTTCACAACATCAGCAACAACAGCAACAACAATTTTATTGGGTACCGGTTGCTTCGCTCCCCCCCCCCCCGGTCCCGTGCGCTGTCGTCAGCTTCTTGTCCGGCTGCAAGGGTTGCAAACCGCCGATGATGAAGCCATCTTTGGCGAAGTTGAGGCCGTTGTTGAGCCCTTGCCTGTGCTCCAACGCACCCTGCAGTACCGGGTTGATGGACTTGATGATTTAGCGATGCGTGCTGCCGGGGAGGATGTCCTCTTGGTTCTTCATTCTGAGCATCTGTGTACTTCGGTGTCTGGGCGGCCTGCTCCAGCTGTCGCTGCCACTGGCTCTTTCGTTCCTTTGGTGGCCGCTGCTCATGCAACCTCTCCTTGCTGTGCTGCCCGTGTTGTATGCATACGGGAGGTCTGCTGCCGGTGGGTTGTGCGTTGGGGCCTCAGTGGAATTCCTGCTGTGGAGGTTCCCTGGCCACCTGTCATGGCCCCGGCCACTGATGCTCTGTTGGTTTTTTGCCTGACTTTTCCTGCTCCTCCTGTGCTTCTCTCCAGTTACCTCCGCCCGCCAGTGTGCCGAGCTAGGGATATACGTGCTGTGCGCCTTTGGCTCTCGCACATCTTCTCTGCTCTGCACCCGGCCCTTCTGGCTGCGGCGTCTGGAATGCCTGTTCATGTCCGCTTCTCTTGCACGGCGGTGTCGCTTGCCCCCCTGTCGGAGTGGCTGCGAAGCATGGCACAGGAAGCCGAGGAGACTCTCAACTGCTTCAGCTGTGAATTCAATTCTTGTATACAGCTTGGCAATGGACACGTCCTTCGGACCCTATGCCCAGCGCAGAAGAAGAAGGCCTCTATAGTGTTGCTTCTGTGGCTGCTACGTCTTCTGCGGCGAAATTCCGTTGGCTCGAGGCTCGAGCAAGCAGTCATCAGCACCATCATAGCGGTGCAAAAGTGCTACTGTGGAGACAATGAAACGACACGAAGCTTTTCTGGCTCAGCACAACATCGCTCCGAATGAGGGAAGAGCTCTTTGCAACGTAGGGTCTTACATAGGGCCTTGCAGGAAGCCGTAGAAGATCTGAAGCTGCAACTTTATAGTCGAATGCTTGTGGGCTTTGGCTGTCAGGATGTAGAGTCTGGGTACAATCATCTGGAGAGGAGCAATCCCATCTGCGACTTTTGTTGATCCGACAGAAGGTTTGAGCGAATTGGGCTTCTGTTCTGTTGGTGTTTTGATTCAGTGTCACTTCCCGCAAAGGCACGGCCGTGTGGCCATGCTGGCATGCCAGGGCCCCAACTTGGCAGCTCGAAGTTCCGGGCTGAGGGCCATGCTTTCTCATGCTTTGCGAGATCCGATGCCAGGTGATGCGAGTGTCTCGTGTTGAGTCATTGTTCAGGGCAAGAAAGGCGGCTCTGTGGTTTAAGGGTCTGCCAGTGGGGTCTATGCATGCGTTTGTATATTCGATGACGGTCGTGATTGGCGAGGATGATGATGGTGATGAAGGTGGTTTGTTGTCATAGTTCACTTGATACAGTAATATTATTGACAATGAGGACAGCAGCATCGTGCCACTCGTACGTGTAGAAGTGGTAACTGTGTGGTGTAGTACTGCTACCCAGAGCACAGCAGCGGCGGCGGCGGCAGCAACCACAAACACTACACTGACTTGGCAGGGTTCATAGTGGAGGGCCTATTTTGGGGGGTCTTTTTTTTTGTTTAGGTCTTTTTTTGTTTGGCTTTTCTTGGTTTTGCCTAGGAAAAACAGCAGTTTCCTTACGTTTTGGACGGATTTGGTGTGATTTTCCTTGGTTTTCCTACGAAAAAACATATTCTTGTCCTTGATTTTCCATCGGGAAAACATGTGAAGGGAAGGAAGGAAGGAAAGAAGGAAGGAAGGAAGAAAGCAAGGAAACAACGACGGAGGAAGGAAGGAAGGAAGGAGAAAGGAAGGAAGGAAGGAAGGAAGGAGGAAAGAAGAAGGGCGAGAAAGAAGGAAGGAAGGAAGAAAGGAAGGAAGGAAGGAAAGGAAGCAAGGAAGCAAGGAAGAAGGGAAAGAAGCAAAGCAAGAAAGGAAGGAAAAAAGAAGGAAGAGAGGGGACGGTAATATCAGTATATAAAGTGTGTATATATATATATATTATATATGTATTATGTATAAAGCATATAGAGTATATGTAGTATATATAGTATGTATATACTATATACAGTATATTTAATATATATATATATATATATATATATATATATTNCCCAACCCCCCCGCTTTCTTTTTTGTGCCGTGCATGGCTTGCTGGCAAGAGCCTCGCGCTGTCGGAAGGCAGCGCGTCAATCACATGTACAGACGTGTAGAAGTTATGAGTTTTCAACAGCCATCACACAGCCGACGTGTTATTTTTTGGGAAAATCCATGATACAGGCAGCTCTGTCTGCATACGTGGAGCCGGACTCCACGCTTTTCGAAGCCGGTTTGCCTCTGGGAGGACCATGGAGGACCTGCACATCATGCTGGCAAAGAAAAGCAGCCCAAGGTTGACCCTTTTTTCAGAGCCACATACATTGGATCTGCACATGGGCGGGGGCTGCGCCCCCCCCCCCCAACCCCCCCGCTTACTGCGGACATACATTGGGTATGCAAATGGGCGGAAGGGCTGCGTTTCGACGCCGGTTTGCCTATGATGAAAGGACCTGCTGGTTGGCCCAAAAACCGGCTTGCACCAACTTCATATCTAGAAGTTATGAGTTTGCAACAGCCGTCACACAGGCGACGTGTTGAAGTTTTTTTTGTAAATTCCATGCTACAGCAACTCTGTTTGCATACGAAGGGCCGGGCCCCACGCTTTTCGAAGCCGGTTTGCTTATGGGGGAGCCTGCGCATCATGCTGCCAAAAAAAAGCATCCCAATGTTGAGCTCCTTTGGGCTGCGCCCCCCCCAACCCCCCCGCTTTGGTTTTTGTGCCGTGCATGGCTGGCTGTGAAGAACGTCGCGCCGTCAAGATGTTCGAAACTCCATGCCACGGTTGCAGACGGCCCTCACACTTGCATGGGGCCGGCGCCCTCCGCTGTTTTGTAGCCGCGCAGGCTCTTTTTTTTTGAGGGGGCGGACTTTCCGAAACAAGTCTTCAACAAGACAAACTAAAACGACACTTTTTGCCCTGCGGCAAAAACAAGTAACGTAGGTTTTCCTTAAGAATCTCCGGAACATGGCACGCAATCCAGGGAATAGTGTTTTCCTCAGGACAAATCAAGAACAAGGCCCCCGAACAACGACAACAACAGTAGCAACAACAAGAACAGCAAATAAAGCACCAGTAATAAGAACACGACAACAGCAGCAACAGCAACAACAACAAGAAGAACAATAACAACAACGGCAACAACACCAAGAACAATCACCAGCATAACGTGGGTTCTCTTCAGCAAAACGTCTGGAAATGGCACGAAACCCGTCCGAAATGTGAGGACAACAGTCTTTTCTCAACAACAACAACAACAACAATTTATTGGACGCTGAGCGAGCGGGCTCTGCTCATAGCGGGCGAATCAGAAACTTCGAGACGTGCCGTAAGCCAGCGCCGCCCCTTAGTAGCTGACCTGNTCATAGCGGGCGAATCAGAAACTTCGAGACGTGCCGTAAGCCAGCGCCGCCCCTTAGTAGCTGACCTGCCGACATCCTCAGAGAAGGAAAAAAGGAGCCGTAGCTAGAAACTAACGAAAGGAAGGGCCTAGGGGAAAAGAGTGTCACTGCTGCTACAAGGAGGCAGGTCGCTGGACTTTGCCATCAGTTCCCTAGGGCGGTGCCCTCATTGTTGCACAGGCGTTGCCCGGCAATCCCTGACGCTTCCTCAAGTGACAGCTAGGCTCCCTCCGCCACCCTCAGTGTGAGTCATTGCGTCCAATACTCACGAACTGGCAGCCGGCGGGTCGTACTCAGAAGAGCCGTCTCCCAGAGTTCCCGTCTAGTGGCGTCCCACACTAGGTAACTCCCGA
>BGNK01005595.1:5795-28903 GCA_003297005.1 Symbiodinium sp. clade A Y106
GAAAGGCCTTTTAAAAATTTAAAGGGCCTTTTAAAATTTGAAAGACCCTTTAAATTTGAAAAGACCCTTTAAAATTTTAAAAGGCCTTTTCAAAATTTAAAAGGCCCTTTCTTTGGAAATGGTCCTTAAATTCCTGAAAATATTGGAAGAGGAAACAGACCCGTCAAATAATACATAAAGGTCTTACGTACTAAACCCTAAACCCTAGCCAGCTTTCTGGAGTATGCTTGCTGCATTGGCACAACAACCAGCCCCTATCGCTCCCGCAAGCCCGAAACCTGGAGACTACTTATGTTTTGCATTATGCCTTGCATATAACATGAAACAGAAAACATCGCATGTTGCATGTATGATAGTTATCATCTAACTGATATAATAATTTCAAAAACATGCACCAACTGCTGTTTGCGATATGCTGTATACTATAGATTATATACTGTATAGTTACAAACATGACATATGACATCTGTTGTAAGCAGTATGGTTTGTAATATGTAATGAAGTGTATACTATGTGTTAGGCATTGGTACGCATCATGTACTGTGTAATATCTATTATGTTATACGGTACATCGCAGAGTATGTATTACATGTTGAGCATTTTGTAGATTTCATATTTTGCATATTATGTACTACATAATGTATGTATGTATGTATGTATGAGTCTATGTATGCATACACACGAAATGCCTTATATATCTTATTTGTTAAATGTTTTACATTATATTGCTTGCACAGTTCTTGTTATGCTACATGTTACATACTGTGGCATATGCATGTGTATTGTATATATGCATGTATGTACTACATAATCAAAACTAAGTATTCAATATTGTTCAGTTATAAAATGGCTATACCTTGTATATTTCTTTTTATATTTTGTATGTTATAGCTTATAAACTCTGTATTGTGATTTATCTATTACGGATCGTGCATCATGTGCTATATGTTGTACAGCGTAATATGTCATAAATATGAATACAAATATACATATTTACATAAATACATACATACATACGTCATATAACACGTCACATGATGCATGTTATAAAACTGTACATTGTACGTTATATGTTTACAATACATGTTACACATATTATGTATATGCTATGTGTGATATATGTATGGTAAACATTATACACTGTTTGTCAATACATACATGGTAGGTACTTTCTGGTGAGGCCCGCGCCCGAGGAGCAGCCGCCCCATCGCCGAGGCGCCACGAACCAGCGAGGCAGCGGCGGCTGGCAGACCAAAGATGTTTTTTTTTGGTTTTTTGGCTTTGAATCTCCGGAGCTGAGATCTAAATGAAATCCTCATTAAGGGGTTCTAGAGGGATACTATGAGGGTACTCTAGTGTTACACTCATACCCCTTTTTTGATGGGGCCTCGGGGTTGAAAACCCTCGGCACCACATGAAACGATCGATGTTTCACATGAAACGATCGATGTTTCGGCTGTCCTAAAGTCTTGTCGCTGAGATACCCCAGCTGCAGCTTCGCCTTCCAACGTTTGCCCTGCTGCGTTTTGCATTCTTACGTGAGGCCAGGGCTTTGCACTGAGAGCGTCACGACCTGAAGCGCCATAACAAACCATAAGCTCCAAAGCTAAAGTCATTATCATCACCAGCATAATCGCAGGCACAACACAGTAATCCCTTCCAGTCCGCAGCCCAGTGCCAGGGGCCTCCGGTCTCATGAAGCCCTCGGACCTGGAGCTGCAACACATCTGGTGCCAGTGCTGAAGATCTGTCTGTTGGATGCTGTTGCACAGTAGATCTGCTTGAATATGGGTAGATCTGCTTGAATATGGGATTCGGACTCGTGGAATTGCTGGCGACGCTCATGGAACAGAGAGGTCACCCAGGAATGAATCTCCAATTTGCCGGATGATGGTTGGTTGGACTTCTCCACGAACCAACGGTGGTAGCAAATTGACAAACCCTCTGGCTTATATGCATATAGCAAGAATGAGTGCCAAGAGCTAGCTTATCAGCGTTTTGGTGTGGTAATGGAACTATAGCAATCGCAGTATCGACAACGACGACCACACAGCAGCAGCAGCAGCAACAGCAGCAGCAGCTGATACCAACGACGATAGCAACAGCACTCGTGATTGTCATACTAACAACAGCAGTGTCAGCAGCAGCAGCAGCAGCAGCAACAACAACAACAACAACAGCAGTAACAGCAGCAACAGCAAAAGCAACAGCGAAAACCAAAAAAATAGCTATGAAAACACAAAACGAAAGCATGCTGTATGCTGCTTCTGTTTCTTCTACTGATACTGCTAGTGCTACTGCTGCTGCTCGACTACTACAGTTACTACTACAAAAAGTGAAGAATGAACACGATACAGCTAGCAGACCCTGATGTCGCATACACACATTCATACAAACATACATACATAGACATATGCATAAAGAACAGTGCCTAAACCTCTATGCACATACATATACGTAGGCATATACGTATACATGTACATATACACATACGTATGAATTTGCACATACTGATACATCTGCATGCATATACATACATACATATACGTATACATATACAAATACATAAACATACACATCCAAATACAAATACATATACATTATATATACATATATATATATATGTATGTACATACATATGTACACGTATACATCTACATATACATATGACTTAGTTCTGTATATACATATAACATATACATGTACAGATATACATATTCATATTCATATACAAATACATAAAAGCATATAGAGAGATGCATGTAAATATGGACATCTACATATGTACATATACATAACCATTTTATCTAGTTACATATATAAATACACATAAAATATGTACAGTTACATCAAAATATATGCTACCCCCCCCCCCTCCAAAGCCCACGGAATCCCTGATTTCAGGATAATGGTCCAAAACATTGGAATTTATTCCCTTATCTCTTCCTGTTACAAAGCCAAAGTCTCGTTCCCACGTCACAGCTTGATGAAGGTTCCGATTGCTGCTTTCGGTTCTTCCTTGTAGATACAGGTTTGAGTCTACTCTGTTTCAATATTGTTCTGATTATGCACTCCTAGTATATCTAGTCTGTTCTGCATGTGCAACATCAGCCATCTACGTTCGTAGACGCTGCTATAAGTTATAAAAAATACTCGTGTTCCTCCAAGAACTGCTCACCTTCGCGCGTGACCTTACATGCCATGCCAATGATTATTAATGACTAATATGCAAATTCAAGCACTAAGATTTTAATTCCCATGACTAACATTATTCATGCGTATTTACATTCATGTTCATCAGAATACTAATATGAAAACTAGTCCTACTACTAATAGTAACATTGATATTAACTTGAATATTAATACTCTTGCGGGTACTAATACACATAGTAATACTAATGGAAAAACGGGTTGTATAGTAATATTAATACGAAAACTCACATTAATAGTGGTACTAATACTACTATGAATACTAATGTTCCCACGAATTCGAACAATCATGTTCATGTTAAGAGTAGTACTAATACGAACACTAATATACGTACTACTGCTAATACGAATTCTAATACTGATGCTAATACTAAGAATAATGTAAGTATTAATTCTCATATGGATACTGATCATAGTAATACTAATGGAAGAACGGACTATATGTACTATTAATACGAATACTAACATTAATAATTGTATTAATATTACTATGAATACTAATGTTCCCACGAATTCGAAGAATCATGTTTATGTTAAGAGTAGTACTGATAAGAGTACTAATATACATACTACTGCCACTACGAATGCTAATACTGATGCTAATACTAATAATAATGTAAGTATTAATATTCCTACGGCTATTGATTGGCATATTCTTATTAGCTCTTCTCAAATACTAATACTAATATGAATACTAATGTTCTTACGAACTCGAATAATCATGTTCATGTTAAGAGTAATATTAATACGAATACAAATATACATACTAACGCCAATATTACTAGTATGACTATAAGTTGTATGAATACTCCTACGGATACTGATACGCGTACTCTTATTAGCTATTCCCAACACTAATATTCATAACTTTTGGCTAATACGAAAAGACATCAGTACGAGTGTTCAATTTTGTTAACATATTAGTTGGTATGTATATTAGAAGTATTAATATTAATTAGTACTAAGTTAATATTCCTACGAACAAAGAACCATGTTGCGTCATGTTAATATTGTCCTTAATACATGTATTTGAAATTAGTAGTAATCGTGATGCAAATATTGAGATTAGGATAATGAGTTTGAATCATAAGATTGCGATGATTGGCCAGTGTTCAGCTTCCTGACTGATGTTGAAGAATAGCTCACTAAATACCTTCAGCTACAAATGAATGCTAAAGCAATTAGTATGTAATGCCCATTTAGATCTAATCATAAGATGGCAGTAACTGTTCACTTACTACGTACTTACAATTAGCTAGTCTCTGCGAACTGCAGGCCGGGCTCCTAGAGCTTTCGGTTGCAGCATCATTGTGACTACTGGGTTGCATGAACGTGTAGAGTACGCAATATCTGCTTGTGGAAAAGTTTTCATACTATGCAGAAAAGCAGTATTTTTGGAGTATGTGCTTATGAGTGCCATCCAAAAAGGGTACCCTTACCTCGTAGCGATTTCCGAAATTGCCAAAATTTCCAAAATGGCCGCCCTTATAATTCCAAAATTTCCAAAAAGGGCATCCTTATACCGTCGGGAATTCCACAATTTCCGAAATTTCCAACAATTCCAAAATTTCCAAAATTTCCGAAACTTCCAAACTTTCCAAAAATTCCAAAAATTCCAATTTCTCCAAAATGTCCAGACCTAGGGTATAGGATTTCAGAAAACATAGGGGGAAACTTTTTTGGAAATTTTGGAATTTTTGGAAGTTTTGGAAATTTTGGAAATTTCGGAAATTTTGGAAATTTCGGAAATTTCGGAAATTTTGGAAATTTTGGAAATCCCTACGGTATAAGGATGCCCTTTGGAATTACGTGCTATAAGGGCGGCCCTTTTGGAAATTTTGGAAACTTGCAAAGAGTTCTCTGCACTTCAGCCACAGATCACTGCCTAGTGTCCAATAGTCGTACTGAGCTGGTTCAAGCTTAGCACGAAAAAGCTGTGGGAAATTCAGGAACTGTAGGAATTTTAGAAGTATAAATCTAGGCTTCTCTCGGTTACAACGTTGCTTATGAACGCGAACCCTGGACACCGGGGTAGAATTTACCTTGGATGTCATACCTCCTGAGCTGCTCGTGGGCTTTTGGGGGGGGGGGAGGTACCAAATATATGTATACATATACTATATCTATGACTGTTACTTACACACATACACATGCACAAATATCGCATATAGTATACCATGGTATGAAAGCTTCGCATTAAAAGACATTGCTTGTGAGTGCCTGCACGTAACGTAGGTATACATGCTGTACATAACTAAGCTCATTATACTCTCTGTATATCCATGTATATACGTACAGCGTATGTGTTGTCCTGCTGAATGCCGTCAATACGGAACCAATTTGCACAACTACATTCCAGATCTTGGTCAGTGAATGGAAGGGAACTGAGAGGCCGCACCCATCCAGGCACTGGCTTGGCCCCCAAACGTTGGGCCAGGTCCTCAATGACCACCGGGCAGACGAAAATCTACAACAATACAGGTGATGCTCCTAGTCTCCGAAGAAGAGCAAAGCTCGGAGAATGCTGCTGGTCACGTCCGTTATACTGCACTGCTATGGCTCACTGTGAACCGAACAGCTGGTCCGAACCAAGAGGCCTCGCAGAAGTGAATGCAATTGCAGTGGATGAGGTCATACCTTCCACGCGAAAGCCCAAGTTGCACTTGCATACATGTACCGATGCATTGGCTGCCCATAGTATGCCTAGCATTCCTTTGTGCTTGAGTGCATTCTCTTTCGATCAAACTCTCCCCTCGCTCTACTTCCACCTCTTGCTGGGCCAAAGCTTGGCCACCTCACTGCGCACAAGGCGATACGTCTGCGCCTCCTGCGCTGCAGAGGGTTTCCGTTCAGTGATTAGGTACGCTGTGCCCGAGGGGCCCACCAATCAGAAATCATGCCTCACAGACCCCGCACACCGCAATTTCTCCGGTCTCGTACTACTTGTAAACCAAAGTCTCAAAGTTTGCTGCGAGAGTGCTCCAATCGCACACCAAGAATCGCAATATCATTCGCCAAGGCACCCTCAAAGAGCTTCTAAAGCCTCAAAGTCAGACAATAGTCACAGTGTCACGCACGTGTGCACGATGCTTTGATCTCTGTGTGCAATTGGAAGCAGAAACTGCGAATCTATCTCTAGGAAGAAGGCGTGGACGCAACGAAGAAGGTGCGCTTCCCGTCTCCATACTTCGAGAGCTAAGATGAGCCTAAGACCTCCTGTGATCTCGTAGTGGGATATGAACTCTATATGCCATGGAGGATCGTGACAAGTGGCGACTTCAAGAAAAGGCTGAAGAGTTTGTAACCCGATGTCCTGTTCAGGTCACACATGCGGCTAGTCTCGAATCTGACGAAAGCCGGCTCTCACTTCGTGTCTACATGTACGCTTGTCAAGGTGTCAGGAAAGCCTTGTGTCATCTACAGAAGGAAAAAACCGTTGTCAGCAAGTGGGTGCGAGATTACTCTCGTCCAAATTGCCCGTTCGACCCTTTCCGGTTGTGCTGGCATACTCCTCTCCATGCGAAGGCAGGAGAAAGTCTTCTGTTAAGTACAGCCTCCACTGGAACGGACTTTTCCGACGGGCTGCCAGTGCGTCGCAGGCTCGCGGCACTATGCACCGTGCAGGTCCTCAGGCATGAGTAGAAGGGCAGGAACATTGATCAAGCTTTGGTGGTTTGTGCTTCAACCAGCTGAATTTGCGAAGATTCATGACGAGACGGTTGGAGCAATGGTCGGTTGGAGTCATGGGCGTGCCATCGGAAAACAATGAAGTTCAACCGAGAGGCAGGAGTCCAGCGAGCTCGCACATGCGTTGCAGGATAGGACTGACCTGACTCTGAAGATCTGGGCGCAGAAAGCCCAGACATGCCAACCACTCATACCGGATATCTTTGTCTTTCTGTGCAGAAAGCCGACCTGAGTCCTGAACCCGCCGCGGCTGCGATGTCCGGCACGAATGTTCCTTGAATTTAAATACATTACATTTTCCTATGGTTTGATACAATATGACATGATGTTGATGTAGAATGCCAGACCGTCAGAACGGCTAAGCAGCTAATTCACTGATGCTGGGCTTCGCTCACACAATGCCCGCATCAGCAGAAATATCTGATATGGGTTCGAACAGTCGCCGATGTGTTTTTGCAGTGCCCTCAATAGAATATGATCGCACATGGGCACGTGAAAGCGTGAATAACCGACATAGCACTTCACACACACAAGCACACACAACTGCTGTTGCGACAAGTTGCGTGCAGTTTAAATCAAAGCGTCATCAACCCAGTACTCCTGAGAGGCTCACTCTGACCACTCGCTTCGAGACTTGCCGGCTGGTTCTGGAACCCAGTGAAGGAGGCCACGAGCCTAGCAAGAACAAGGACTACCATGCTGCATCTCGCAAAAAATGCGCCATGTCCAATTGGATCTCCGTACATAGCAGCAGGCAAGACCAGCATGAGCACTGCTCCCAACTTGGCAGATTTTCCATAGCCCGGTCGGTCTGCATGTCATAGGCATGCTGTGGCGGACTGGATGAGAGGGCTGGGACTATGAATCCCACCTCGTCGTCATGATAATGAAACACCTTCGGCAAACTCATAGTTTAAACTACGGGAAAACTTGGCATGCCTGCTCTCGAAACAAACAGGATATCCAAGCGAAAGCAGGCGAGGCTGCCTTTTGACTGCTGCATGGTGACCCAATTCAGATGTGGCAGATCGATACCTTATCGATTGAGTTCGAAGCTGAAGACATACCGTAAATGTGCAGGACGCACAGCCCTGTGCACGGCACGAATGATTGATCAACTTCTCAGTAGAGAGGCTAAAGCGCTGCGCTAGTAAACGCGTAGCAGGTAGGGAAGAGATCAAAGATAACTGGGAGGCTCGAAAGTGTTTCCACAATGATGATGCCTGTAAAGTCAGCAGGACTTCGTATGGAGGTTCAAACTTTGCAGATGCTGCTCTTTTTGATACTAACCATTAGAGACACTTCGCTGGGCTCTAAGAAGCACAGAAAGATTCTCGAAGTTCAGAACGAGGGCGCTGTCCCTGCGTAGGAGAGACACGCACCCTCAAATGGGGCTCATATGGGCCGTTCGATTGCTGGTGGGTTTTAAAGAATTGGTTCCGCACTTCGCCAACCTAAATTGCACAGCTTCTGGCCGTCGCCTGCCACAGCTGCGGTTTCATCCTTTACAGAGGCCGAATGCTTGCACTTGCTACGCCACACAAGGACTTCCTCTCGTGACGCCAGTCACTAACATCACATTATGCGACTTTTCTACCTGCTTAAGATGGCACTAGGATGCGATAAAGTTTGACGAAGCTCCGCGAACACACGCTATTAAGCAATGCTCGCTTGGAAACCTGCAACATGCACTGTGTGGGTTGTGGGCTTAAAGCGCAGCCAACCGACCCAATCCAGTCGTGCCGCTGTGAAGATCACTTCACTTACTTTCTGGAGCAACAGCATTCAGAAAACATGGTGGATGTCTTCGCGCTAGCTGCTCATCGAAAACAACTTCAAAATTGCACATCGGCGACTTCGCTTCTCTTCCCTTCCTGACTGAATACCATGTACCGATATACCAGACTCTACCAATACATCGGACGTCTTATCTTGCATGCGTGCTGAAGATAGAGGTCCTACTCGTCATGTGAAGCTTGCCGCATGTCGCAAGACCAAGACGAAACCTGCATTCAAATGCCATCAGACTTGCCACTGCGGGAGCGGAAACCAGTATGGGCTTGAAAGAACCGCTGTCCATTTCAGACTTTGTCGAGGCCACCTTGAGCCATTGCACCCCCAGCCGTCAATAGCCAAGAAGAGCACGGATCATATCTTGCTGTGTTTTCGATATGTCTCATGAAACTACCTCAATCTTGGCTGTCGGAGGCTTGCATGCTCCGACTGTCAGGCAGGGAACGCGACGAAAATGAGGCAGGTGCATCCACGGAACGGCCTAGACCTCCCTAGACATAAAGGAACCTGGAAGCATGCTTCTCGGAAGTCGAAGTGTGCCTTCCCGTACTTCCCAAATCATGCGAGGTGCGAACTCAGGAGGACCCGGGCTCCTCCCAGGAACGAGGCTGTCAAAGGCGAACTTGGCTCTGAAGCATTGCTTGGCAGCCACTTGCCTTCGGTCCTCCAGCGTTTCCACTGCAGCATTCTGCGTGCAATCATCGTCGAAGATGTCGTGCAAATCCCGAAACATCTCGGCAAACAGACAAAGTTGGATGTAGCTGATTCGCATTTACGCTTCTCAGAGGCGCCTGTATCGAATGACGCTTGGTGGGGCGATGCGGTCTCTCTCTCTCTCTCCCTGTCTCTGTCTCTGGCTCTCTGTCTCTCTGTCTTCTTCCACACAGCCGGAAGGGGTCGGAAGCTTCCCCCCAGTGCGTACGCGCGCACTGGTTTAGGGGATCTACGACGAACGAGCCAAGCCCCGGCATACCAACAACCTCTAACCTGTGAAAACCCCACGCCTGGCCTTTTTGTTGCCCCGTACGGAAAGCTGTCTGTCTTTGCTTTGGGGCAAAAGCCAGGGACAGTCCCCCTGACTCGCGCTTCAGCGCAACCCCATCCTCCAAGCTGTCTTGCTTGCTTGCTTGCTTGCTTGCAAGGCGTCTAGGGCAGAGGGGGAGGCCCCTACCCGCGCGCGGCAGCGCTACTCCCGTTGTCCAGTTAGGTCTGTTGGAGTGAAACTGGGGCGTTGAGCTGGCCTTTTTGCCCCCTAGGTCCCGGTAAGTGTAACCCACGGCCCGTGGTGCCTGAACGTGTGCCCCCGCCTTGGCCAGCTCGTTTGCCCTGTTCGTCACGACATTTGGCGTGTGTGTCCGAGCCCGGGGCTATCAGCAGTACTGACGGCAACAAGTGCACGCTAAGTAAAGCTACGTGGTTCAGACCGCGGTGCTCGGTTTCTATGTTACATTTTGCTCGTTCTCTACCTGGCTGGTTACTCCTTCCGGATATCAATATCCGACGGGTCTCTTGGTCTGCTTGTGCGCTCCGTCACCGTCAGGAGCCAGGCGGTCGGTGTCAGGGAGACGGTCAAGCCCCATTTGTGCCTCGGGGCTGCTGCAGCTGGGCCCAAGGGGGTGGCCTGAAGGGAGGTCCCCTCCTCGGGTAGGAAGACGTCGCGTCCCACAGTGTTGGTGGGCTCGTAGAGGATCTTTGGGCAGATACCTCTTGCCACGAATGGCCTCTGGCCGCCTCTGGGTGGGGCGAGGATAACTCTGAGGTCCCACCGCCCGTTGTGGTTGTAGAGTGCCAGCAGCCTGTTGCTGCGCCGGAGTGGTAGTGCTGGTGGTAGTGTGGGTGGTGTGGCGTTGTCCAACCACGTGATGTGCGTGCGGTGTGGTCGGACATGCACTGTGTCTCGGTTGTGTCGGGGCCTGTGGGCACCTTGGCCTCGTGTGCTGCTGGCCCCGCCCACCTGGGTGGCCTGCTGTGGGCTGTAGCTGTTCGGCTCCAAGCTGTCTCTCTCTCTCTCTCTCGCTCGCTCGCTGTATCTCTTCCTGGTCAACTGGAAAACCTCAGAGACCTAAGGTTTGAGTTTCAGGGTTCCGAGATCCGGAATTTGGTGAAGCTCTACATGATTCGCAAGAAATCCCAGTGTGAGCTGTCTGATAAGCGTTTTCAAGATTCCGGGGTATACTTCTGCGACTTTTTGGGAGATGCCAACACTGACTGCAACCGGGAAGGATGTTCGCGCCAGCCTCGCGCACCTTCACCTCCCGCTCTTCCTGTCAGGGGTCTGCACGGGGCAACCATTCTAAAGCAGGCTGATGAGCAAGTCTCACTCAGTAGACACAGGAAGCACTGCAACAGTTTGCAAGCAGAAGAAAGCTTCGGCCCTCTGGACATAGTCAGGAAGTTATGATAAGGCTGCAGTAGAAGCGAATGCATTCAATGCGGTCCTGTTCAGCATGCAATAAGCTGCCGCTTTATCTATAGCCATTACTGTCCTATGATGGCCGCCCGCAACCCTAATCAAGATTGCTCGGTGCTTGCTTGCGGCCACAGCCAGGCCTGCCGACCCCAACACAAGGCGAAGCCATGCAATCTCTCTCTCACCTGGTGCGGACTTGCTTGAAGTTACGACGATTCTATCAGAGCATGCTACGTCGTCTTCCAAGTCGTGCTTGGACCCCATTTTATGGTCGAAACAAAGCTAAGACTGCTAAGATGCTCCTCCAAGTCTTGCTGGCAATTTTGACAAGGGCGCATGGACGGGCAGGAGACCAATTCGCACACTGGAAAAGCGGACTCATGCATCGAACTTTGGATTTGTGTTTGCACAGACGACACATGCTGGACGGGGATTCCGGCGGATTCGCACACCGGCAGACTCCCGCGCGGAGGACCCGGGATTCGCACAGTCAGGAATGACCCTCAACCCGACACCCTAAGGCCAAAACCACGAACCCTAAAAAACTCTGCACCTTCAAATCCCCCGTTCCAATAACCCTAATCCCTGCAACACCCTGAACCATCAAAACCGCAAACCGTCATACCCCTAAACTCGAAACTCAACACCCTGCAAAGCTCAAACCCTAAATCTCTGAACCCTAAAACCCAACAGCGTAAACACCCCGAACCCTAAAAGCCCTAAACCCTAAAATCCCAAAGCGTAAAGGTCACCCATAAAGACTACTGCCAAATCCAAAACCATCCAAAACCCTCCTGATCGCGCATGCTTGCATCACGTGAATCACGCACGCTTGAATGGGGCGCACGCAGGCAAGGCTTCAAAACAGTTCCCTGAAGACGCCGGCCATGCCTTTTCCTTCTGCTCGTGGAAAGCTTGCAGCTGAAGGAGGCTGGGAGACACCAGCTCGCCTGACTAGCAGCATACAACTATACAACTGCAGGCGCGCATCCAATCGTCTGCTCGATACTGCAAGGCTCTGTCTGCACGGTCTGGCAACATACCCTGAAAACTTAAAGGCAATTAGCATCTAGCCACATACGATGTCTTCGAATCCCAATTATCGACGGTTTGCAACTGTTGACCTCAGCACTGCCGGTCCCTGCCGTAAGGAGAAACTCTCGGAACTCAGAAACCCGTACAAAACTCAGTACTTCGCCTTTCTCCTGCGAGCTGCACAGCCTTGGAAGGAGGCACATCTTGGATTTCGCTCCAGTCGGCACGGCCACAGCAAAGCAAGCAGAGCTAGTTTCTGCCCCTTTCTGTCCACTTGCATGCAATCTGTCAGCTGCGAGTAATTCATTGAGGGTGAGCTATGTCCTGGTCTGCTTATTATACCAAGGCGCGCATCGCAGAAACCCGGCCCAGCATTCTGAGTGTCTGCTGGACCTCGGGACAACACCGCATCTCCACGGCCCGCGATGAATGCCGCGTGCATGCGTCCGAAACTCGGAGTAGGCGAAATGCTGTGGGAGAGCATCTCACAACTGCTAGCCTTAAGCCCACGATCATTTTGACTTGTGTGGTTTACTGCGGTGGCAAGCATCTGGCACTGCTTCTGACCGTCATACGGCGACGCCCGGTAAAACTGATCGACGAGTCACTTGGCGTGAAGCGCTGGCTACGAAGGGCCATCAGACTTCTTGGAGAAAGACCCTGTCCAGGATGCGACTTTCGTTCAACATGGAAACTTCAAGTTGGGCACGCCTTCGGCTTGTTCGGAGGCACTGGAAGCAACGTGGTCGTGGCATCCTTGTTGATTCCTGGCTTGTCCAAGTCATGTGCACTCGAAGTGAAAGAGGTGCAAGAGACACTTGTTCGGTTGACTCGGTTGGGCAAGAACAGGGGGCACGGTAGTAGAGTAGTCGGCTGGTGCTAAGTATGCAAAGGTCCTGAGATGTTTTGAAACCTTGCGCCCTTATTCCATAGTCATTGGGAATCAGATTTGGGAGTATCCTTTAAATGCGATGTCCATGATCTGTGACGCAACTCGCCCACTGTCCTGGCACAGCTGTGAATGCCATCGAAGAGGCTCGCAAGCGAGGGGCTCGCAAGCAGTGGCGATGCTAAAAATGAACAAACTGAGAGCCCAAATATGCGCAAACAGTGCGCTGTGCGAGCTTTTCGGGTGTTAAAACTTGTGTATCGTACACATGGTATATGTTACACACAGCCGAAGAAATTGGATTTGTCAAGAAGCGATGAAGGCCCCGTTCTACATGAGCATGCATGTAAAGGCAAGGCAAACTTTGGCAAACCCGGTCTGGTGGTGCTTAGTTCGCGGCTCGAGGGTGGAGGTGAAAGCGACCAACAGACCTTGGTGGCGTGCGGAAACGAAACCTCCATCTCGCACAAACGACAGACTCGGAGGGCGCAGTGCGCAGGGTCTGAAAAGCTGAACCCTTGGGGCATGTAAAGCCCTTGCTCGATGTTCTGGCACCAGCCCGCACACTGCATCGACCTACACCGGCTACGACTGGCAGTTACGGCGGTCAACACCAAGTTCTCAGTACGCAGCAACTACTTCCAACATCCTGTCGGTGACTGTGTGCCCGCACCAAAAGCGATTAGCAAGATTGGCACGATGTTCGCCGCACAGACGAGAGGCCTCAGCTGTCACTGCGAAGATCGCAGCTTCCAACTGCCGAAGTAGTTTGCATCATCCATGAGCGAGATGGCGAAGAAGTGGCTAGCCCAAGTAGGCTGAGGGCGCGACATCCCCTCCTGGCGGCCCCAGGCTTTCCGACAGCCCGCAGCAGCACGACAGTATTAGTATGCCAATGCCACACAGCATTAAACCGCAACAGGCATGCCAAGTCCTGCCGCCGACGCAGCTCAATGGTAAAGGCACCAGGTAGAACAAAGGCAAGGGCCTGGCTCGGACAAAGCCACTGCCGTCCCCATGTGCCGTGGGATCACGCCTCGCACGTCTCACTGTTGCACTAGATTCCTTGAATGCCCCCTAAACCCTAATTAACCCCTAGGCCCTAACCCCTAGACCCAAAACCCTAAACCCCCCGAACCCTAGAACCTCTCTGACTGGGGCCGAGGCCATGGTTGCCCAAACCTCGCAGCACAATTCACAGGCACTCGCGGCATCTGGGGCTGGCAGGTCAAGTTCGAGCTCTTTGACCAACACGAAGTTTCAACACGTCAAGCTCGTCAGAAACCAGAATCCAATCACAAGGACTGTTGTGAAAGCTTCTGGCACATCCTGGAATGCAGGGTCGATGGCATCTAGAGCCCCACATTTGCGCCCAACCCAGAATCCTTGAAGGAACAGGTTTTCTGGCGATTCGAGCTCCTTGGAAAATCCGAGGCCATCACCCCAACAAAAGTAAGGACTTTGGAGAGGTCGCTGATCAGCCAGGCCACCAGACCACCTTCGGTAACGACTGTGAGAACCTCTTCAGCAAGCTCGGATCTGGCTCACGAAGGTGGAGCCAAAGTGAGAAAACGGTGCGCATCCTAGCAGATCACCCACTGTCTTGCTCCGGGTACTTGTATCTATGCATCGCCGAGTCCCCTGCAGATAGCCAGGATGACAGCATTCAGCGAGTGGAACTTATCCTCATGCAAGGCAAAATTCAGGCTTCAGTTGACGGGAGGATTGCCAAAAGGTTGCACCGACGTGCCGACCCGGACGCTGAAGCTTCGCATCGAAAAAAAGCGGAGCTCCAGTAAATCCGAACAAGAAGGCAAATCTTACAACTCGAATAAGTCTGCACATATCGCAGGCATGAAGTTCTGAAAGGTCCCGGACAATCCAGAACAGTTCACGAATCTTGCTCCTGGTGCTGCTTCATTGCTTTCGCGACTGAAAAGAAGCACCATCGCTGTCATAAGAACCCTAAACCCTAAACTCTGGACCCTAAACCCTAAACTCCTAAACCCTACACACCTAAACCCTAAAAGCTTAAACCTAAAACGCCTCAACCGTATGCCCTAAACTCACTTGTACTCATCGCACAACGTTAGTCCGCTGAAGGAACAGCAATCTGAGCTCAAGCGCCTTCGGGAGCGCCTCAGGGCCACCACTGTCGTTGCGACGACCTCGGAAATGGGTCGTAGAAGCAGTCATGATGAGTAGAAAACGCAAAAATGCAGCCGCAGGCGCGTAGGAAAGTGTACGATTTGTAGTGGGGGCGGCATCGACGGTGGAAATGAAGTATTTCGGGGGTGTTAGCCCAGCGGCGATTGCTTGGTGATGGCCACTGAATAAAACCGCAACAGTATCCAAAGAGCTGCGTGCTGAAGAAGTGGGCGGTTTCGTTTCTGGTACGTGGGAGTAAACTCTGGCTTCTGGGTCTTGTCTGAACTTTGCTTGGCGTCTCTTGCAACAAAATGTAGTTTGTGCTAGTCGTGCTGAATGAGTTGCATTAGGAGGGATGCGCAGCCTTTGCGATGCTTGGATGTTGAAGAGGTTAACAGTTTGTGCGCGAACCACAACAGTTCGGATTTCTGCGATGCTACGCACGTCACACGAGTCACGCGAGATTACGTTTCAGTAGCAGAGGCATTTTTCCAGTGCTGGGACTGCATTCTGTCCCATGAAGCACTTCTCTCCGACCGCAATCCGAGGAAAGGAGAGTCAGGCTGAGCCCTGACTGAGAATGCTTGCCACAAGAAACCAGAGGCACAGGCCCAGCGCAAAGACGTCTACGGCGGCACTCCGGCACGGCACCATGATGAAGGCAAAAGAGCAAATCACGACCTGAATCTGCAGGCCCGCTTGTGTAGCACCGTAGCAAGTCGGCAAGGCTTTGGCTCTCTGAAATGATGATTTCACAAGTGATCCATAGTGATCCGCAATGAGCGTCAACAGAGGCTGGAGCAAAGCCGTATGAAATCCAGGACAGCATCAATGGGAGGTACCTGCGATCGAAAAGGCTCTTGGCAATGTGACGTTCCTGGCATGCCATGGCACCGCTCGAAACAGCAAGCCTTGCTACAAGTACCAAAAAAAGGAAACAGACCTGGCTCCACTTGCAAGCACTGCAGCCCCTCTGGAAGTTCGTGCGGGGCAACTGGGCTGAAGTCCAGCAGCACGTTGCCAGCCACCTTGTCCCCGAAACGGAGGTATGCCGCCTGAGACTTGGCTCTCCTCAAATACTCCGGAAGGTAGCATCCTTTCTGGTGCGTATATCCTCTTGAACGGACTGCTTTCTGCACGATTCCTGTGCCTTGCCAAAGACCTGCACAGCAACCCCAGTAGATTTGCCCAGCGTGCTTCCGGGCGGGCCCGTGGTAAGATTTGAGGGCATTTGAATTTAAGGTGGTGGACATCCCAGGTGACCAGGGCTTGGCAACACGTCCGTCTCTGTTGCTGTGGCAAGTCGGCTCTACTGCATATCCTTTTCAGATGCACCGTGGAGGATCTCAAGACTAGAAACCTCTTTGTGAAACTTCGCCACAACCGGATGTTGAAGCATGACTCGGTCGGCGGCGGTTCCCGTCACCGCGGAGAAGACCAGGGCAATCAAGAAAGCGATCTGCGCATTTAAATCTTGTGGGGTAGAGGTACTCGTAAAAGGATGTCACATAGGATCTTATGCGTGGAGTGACGGAAGCTATGGCCAGCTGCGCTCTTGGGGTCGACTTTGAGGCTTCTCTGGGTCGCCTGGGAAATGTCCTCTGCCGCCATGAGGGGTGCGACGACTTCTTCATCATCCTGGCTAGCAAGGCAGCACCGGATTCTCTGCAGATTCCGATAGCCGTGACCGTGACGTCCAACCCTCAACCGGTGCAGCTTTGCTGGGCTCCTGCTCACCCTCCGGCCCCAGATGGCTCAGCACCTCGTCAAGCCGTAACTAAAGTTCTGCCGCAACAAATGGGAAGTTGGCGGAGGGAGGGAGTGGATCTGCAGACGTCTAAACACACACTGTGCACACAAGTGTTTGTTGATCTCTGTGTGCATATATGCCCGCATGCATTACATAACACAACACAACACAACACAACACAAGATAATACAACAGAGCAGACCACAACAGAACAAAGCATCGCGTACCACGCCGGAACAGAACAGGACACAGCATAGCACAGCATAGAAAAACGTGGCACGACATGGCATAGCATAGCACAGCATGGCATAGACTAGCATTGCACTGCGAAGCATGGGCTGGCGCAGTGTAGCATAGCATAGCATAGCATAGCCATAGCGTAGCATAGCCGCATCTCTCGTTCCACGGCCTGGTTGCAGAGCTCTAGGACTTTTTGCTGAAGAGTAGTCCGGCAGTTGCGCACGTCCCGGCCAGTATACACTTGCGCTCTGCACAGGTTGCGTGTAAGAGCCACGTCATCTGCAAAGATGCTACCGAGCTTACCCCTCTGCATCTCTGTCAAGCTGCAGTCGGCAGTCAGGCCTCGATTCCACCAGCCTGCACCGAGAACTGCAAGGAGAAAAGTGCTGCACCTGCCGGGACATCTAGTGCAACTGAGCCCAAGCAGCGCCACCCGCCATTGTGACTTGGCTCGTCACAGCCAGAAGACAAGGAGGATCAGACTCAGACCAAAAGACAAGCTACTGAGTAATTACTGGTGACATGGGAGGGGGTGCTATGCCTGACAGCAGCCTGCGAAAGTCGCCCCGCAGGATATCGACATCGCCTGCAACAGAGTTTCATTCGCAGCCACACCTCAGCACAGTACTCCTCACGTCACCGAGCTTTTACCTGCCAATCTAGTGAGGCGGGCAATGATGGATTGTCGGCGCGACCCCCTTTTCGAGAACTCGCTCTGCCATGATGTCTAGATTGCCTTATAGTGCCTCCTAAGAGCACTCGGAAGCGCTTTGCAAACTCGTCGACACCTGGACGCCCAGGATCTTCCACCGGAGCATTGACCAAGTTCGGCGACAGCACGTCACCTGAGCAACATGCATGTTTGAATCATGCTGCCTTGCGACTTTGGAACAGTTTGAGGACAGAGACAACTTGAAAAATTGCAGTAAGAGTTGAGTCGAAGGGCTTCCCGTCCAGAGAAAGACTAGATTCTGGGCCGCTGCAGGCACAACGCACAAGATGGCTGTCTCGGGCACCCACCTACACACACGCAAGTCAGGATGACCTCGGTGTGTTCCACGTCTGAAAGGTTCTGGAAAGCACCGGCTGGCTGTGAAAGCACCTGGGAGCACTCTTTCACGAACTCTTCCCTGGCCCTGAGGACCAGGCGACCAAGCAACACACACCTGGTGAGAGAGCCCAGGCATGCAAAGTTGCAAGAATCGCTCGGTTCAAGTCACGAGAGTATCGAAAAAAAACTGCAAGACAGGGCGGCACGTAGTCTGGGTCAGCGGCCGAGCATGCACACTGCACTCACCAAAGCGACGTGTCGAAGCGACCTCCGGGCATGCACAACTCATCGAGACCTCACAAGGCACTGAACCAACTCATCCATCCTGCAGCTTCAAGAACCTTGGCGACACACCTCCAGTGTTCCCTAATCGTTTGAGCACCTTCACTGCAGAACATGCGTGGGCCTGTATGTGCAGTTTAAGACTGCTTGAGGAGAGGGCTTCTGCGAGGACAGGCTGCTTCCATGCTTCTTTTGTAACCGATTCCGAGCACGAACTTGGATTCGTTCAAGGCAGAAGCTCAAAAGGGATGGAGGATCCGTCCTGCGGCGTAACTAACTGGAACTTCCATTGAACGAGTGCCAAGAGCCTCACTGGAAGACTGTGCCACCATCCCTGGAAGCTCCAAAGTAGACTGTGTACAGGCAGCGCGGTGTCTGAGGCGACAGGTTTCAGTTGACCTTTTGCGGATGCGAGTTCTGGAATGAATCGACTGTCGTGCGACTTCTTTACGGAGTGCGGGCTGTAGCGCTGAAGACATGGCGCTGCACTTTTCAACAAGTGCTGGTGGTGTCCCAACACTGAAAGGAACCGGCAGGCCCAAGTTTTGTACCCAAACCGGACACGCATCAAAACGGATCCAGACTGAATCTGCTCAGTCTTTGCCGAACTTCTTTTCGTGTTCGCGTCTCGCCTTCGCCTTGACCTGAGCTCGCCCCGAATCCCAGAATGCCTCAAAATCCCGCTGACAAAAACTGACATCAGCTGGACCGACCATAGATGGAATTTGCATTGCATACCATTCCTTGATGGCTCAAATGCTTATGAAAAATAACTAGTTGCTTAACATCGGCGCACTTCGGTCCAGGAAACTCCCACTCGCTCTGCTTTAGACGAAGATGTCTTGTTCTTCGAGTTCGCCTGTCGAAGTCCTGCAGACAGCACCGGCAAGATTCGATAAGGCTAGAGACTCAGATTGCAGCAATCATACAGTTCGTAACGATGACAAGGCAATGACTTGTGCCTCCCTTGAACTTCCTGGAGTCTTTGGTGCTCATGGCGGTGATGCTGCGCGTGCCGCCTCCATCGTCCCAGTGGGCGCTGCCCTTGGCCTTGTTTGGTCTTATGTTAGCTTCGAAGAGATGAGGGCAACGAACCGTCGTTGACAGGCAAAGCCGAGATACGACCATCGCGAAGCCGCACTTTTCGCATGGCCGGGCCGGCGAGTAGCTCTGCTCCATGGAGCATTTGCCGCAGATCATGCCTCGGCCGAGGACTACAGCAGCCTCTTCTTGGAACCATACTGTCGAGATCTGGCTTATGTTTGCACTGCGCGCACTACAATCAGAGGATCTTCCTCTTGATGCCTTCCTCGTCTGCTCATAGTGTGTCCCCTCCAGGTTGCACATTGAGGTACGGCTGGCTTGTGCACCAAGGCCAGCAGCAGGACAACCGGAGTCAGCATGGCATTGCGGACATGGGAAAGCACGGCCGCAACAGGCGAATCGATACCACCTCAGCGACGAGAAGCCCTGCGTTTCATCAGTACACCTCTGCAAGACGCCCGCTGCTTCATTTTTCGCGTTTTTCGATGCCGGCGTTCAATGCAAAAACGTGTCAGGTCGCACCAATATGCAATGAGCTCATCTACCTGCTACATCCCCAAATCCTAGTTTCTTGGAAGTCCAAGCAGCTTGTAGGACTTCTTGAAATGCCTGCATGCCCCCATCTGCGGAAGGGGGCTTCCGAGTTTGATGAGCTGCTGCCGTGGGTCAGACTTGGCTTTCTTGCGGAGATACCTGCTGGCACACATCTTGAAGCATCTCACGAACAATTCAACAACGTCGGCTTGGCCGAGGACGCTGCCTTGTGGCAGCCTAACTTTGCGAACTAATGCGACCATTAACCTCCGCCTCCACATACTAGTAGCGCTTGCTTGTTCGAGTTGCGGCGTCGTGAAGTCAGAGTATGCGCGCAGCGGGTTCTACATTGATGTGACCCTGTGTGCGCCGGAACTTCATTCGCGAGATCGCCTCAACTCCTCTGCCAGCTCGTCCATCGGATCGTCCTCCCGGGATCTTGCACACGCATTCTTCTGCACGAGTTTTTGTCAAGGCCTTGAGGCCCTTGTGTCGCTGAGCCGCTCCCCTGTCCGTAGATTTCTTCACACCACTGCTTCTTCCACCGGGATCGCATGGTGTAATCTCATCAATACGAATGGACTCTGCACGGAAAGCATACCTCACACCGACAGAAAGCGAGAAAGAGTATGTGAGAGAGAGAGAGAACAAGGACTAACGCACGAAACGAGCGGATGACGAGCGTATCAGATAGGAATGCCCTTGCTCCAAAGCATCTAGCACGCCCCGTCCACAGGTTCTTACCTTTCGGACTGCAGAAACATCCTCTAACTCCAAGATGCTTGGCATGGCACTCGAAGCCTCAGGGGTGAACTTTCTCGAAACAAGCAAGTAAAAATCGAGCCAAGGCCAGTTGGCCTTTGAGACAGGGGTGTAACCACAAGAAGGAACACAAGCGAGAACCACAACAAGAAACGCGCAGGAGCTTGTTGATGTTCTTGGAGCTTTCTTGTGGTTTCAACCCTGTCTCGGCCAGTTGGGTTCTGCTCGAGTCCCAGTTCATGGAAAGGAGTGTTGCTGTCACAGGTCACTTTGAGACTTTCGCGACAGATCATGATCTCTAGATCTCTGATTTGGGGGATCCCACTCACCTGCTCTTTGAATGCCAATAGAGCATAGTAAAGAACAAAGCCTGAGCATACAGGCAGGATGCAGGTTCCATCGATGCCGCGGTTTCGCACAAACTCGTTCTTGTGCACGTTTTCTGCATGGCACTTGTCCTTGTTTTGTTCCAGATGCTGCGTTCAGACGGTGCTAGGAAAGACTCTGCGCAGGAGCTCGATCGAAGTCTCTCCGAGTGTCACAGGCGCTCATCAGGACTGATGGCAAAACATCTGTCACCCGGCAGCGAACGCAGTCGACATAGCAAAGCCTCAAGACAAGGAACTGGACTCCATGCACACACAGACACACACAATCCGCCTAACCACGTCGGCTGCCGAAGGCACCGTGAGCTTGCAGGGTGCAAGAGCGTGGGCCGCAGGCGGGCGGCAATGAGCCTCGTCGAGTACATGTAAAAGTTCTCTGGGCCGGGGCCTTCGAGTAATACGGTTCTGGTGTATAGATCGTAGCTCTCGGAGTCCCCAGTTGTGATCTAGCATCGCAAGCAGGCCGACGAGCAGCCCAGAGCAACCCTCACACCAAAGCTTGGCATCAGCCGCATCTTCGTCGGCACCGGAAAGATACACCTGGCACACGTCCGGTTTTGCCTTCCTAGTAACAATAGCGGTCAGCCGCTTCTGTAGCCTCTTTGCCGGACGAGTACGCTGTGGACGGTTGGTTTGACTGCACGATTGGCTCACACCCACCCACAGACTACCGTTCATCATTGAAGCCGGTCCTGCACAATATGACCTGGTGCCGATGCTGCTCAATGCCCACCTTCGCCGTGGACCGACAGTCGGAACAAGCTAGCTGAAGATGAAGCAGCTCCAGCTGAACTGTTGCACAGCCTGGACCGAGAAGTGACAAGGGCTCGTGATTGGTGCCACCGGATGCAGATCTAGCCTTGCATGGTCTTGATGCCCTCCAAGCGAATCTCTGTGCCCTTGTGGTCTGGTTCCAGCTCGATTGGCATTCGCTCATTGCGGATCTCCTCTTCCTCCTCTTCCTCCTCCTCGTCGTCCTGACCGGGCCCATTCAAGGAAATCACAGAAGTCCAAGAGTGAGGTCCCAAAGTTCAATCCCGTAATCTTCGATCCTCCTCAGTTGGAAACCAATCCAGGCTGGCTGTCGCGCTGGCGTCCTTCGCAAGGGGCTCCCATGAGACTCTGGCCTTTGAGGGTGTTGGAATCCGATGCGCTGATTGCCGAGTCTCCTCCAGCCAGTCCAGATCATGCTCTAGGCCTCCCATCATCGAGTCTACACTGAACATCAACAACGGACAGCGGGTCTGAAGCTGCAAGGAGCTTGCGAAGACGACTCTCAACCGCAGGCAGATCAACACACCCTGGGCCCTAGGCCGGCCTCTTGGGACAGACTCCTTGAGGTCTTTGCCTGCTTTGGACTCCGTCTCAGAGATCTTCTGGGCTTCCAGACGCGCGAAGCACTCCTCGCACAAGGTCGAGGAGCCAGCAGAAGCCGTTGCATAAGGCACGAGTCAACATCTTGCAAAACTGCTGTGTGTGAGTCAGGGTGCCTTTCACTTCTTGGACCCGGAACCCTAAACCCTAAATAAACCCTAAAATCCTAAAACCCTACACCCTAAAATCCGAAAACCCGAAACCCTAAATTTTAAAAACCCTAGACCCCAAAATTGTAAAAACCCTAAAGCCCTAAGCCCGAATAGAAGCAAAACAGGAGCTCTCGGCGAGGCAGCGCGCCCGAAGCCCGGCCTCGCAGGCCCTTGCACCGTGACGGCCCACCTCGGACGCAATCATCTCCCACCTGCGGGGCATATTATACCATATTTTACTCTATTGTACCATACTATACTATATTATACTACATTATACCATACTATACTATACTATATTGTACTATATTACTTTATGTTATATGATATTATGTTATACCATACTATACTATATTATAC
>BGNK01005596.1:2474-36655 GCA_003297005.1 Symbiodinium sp. clade A Y106
CACAGGCCCTTTTGCACCAGTCCTCTTTTTCACCATACCCCTTTGAGTTGGAGTTTGTTGGTGTGGACAAGGTTGCGTTCGTTTGGGACGAGCTGTGCGATAAATGCAACCAGCCGAACTAAAAGGTTGGAGGCCACCTTTTGTGGCAAGCCAGCCGTCCCAGACCACACCGCCAACTCAGCGGAGGATCTGCTTGCATCTGCAGGCGGTAGCGCTGCGAAGGCAGCTGGCAAAGGCAAAGCCGCCAGCTCCCAGAGCACACCGCCCCCGGCCTGAAAGGCTGGCTGGTGCACGCCTGAAGCGGCTTCCAAGGACCACTCCTCTTTTGTGTTGCTTCCAGANGCAGCTGGCAAAGGCAAAGCCGCCAGCTCCCAGAGCACACCGCCCCCGGCCTGAAAGGCTGGCTGGTGCACGCCTGAAGCGGCTTCCAAGGACCACTCCTCTTTTGTGTTGCTTCCAGAGTGGCTCCTTGGGTCTTTTGTGCCTGGCACGCCCCCTTTGAAAGTTTTTCTGGGCTGTGCCGGCACCGACCACGCCGCCTTTTCTCTTAATTCGTTTACGATTTCCGCAACTCAGCACACACCGCCCGGCGCGGGTAACACAGCATGGTCTGCCGTTTTACAAAGTACCCTCAACTCCCGAACACACGCCCTTAATGGTAACACTGTTCTTCGGTTGGCTTTTAAGGAAGGAGTCCTTACAGGTAGGCTTGGTCTTTCTCTTGAGGATTGTATCCCGACCCCCGCCCTACCAACATACCCTAGGGATTGGCTTCTCCAGGCTCGTTGCCATACACAGGTCCCACCGCCTGTAAAGCCCCTACAGACCACACCGCTTCCTCTAACCCATAAGCCCCAAAGCTCTAAGAGATCAGGCCGCCGGGTCGTTTCATCACCCCAGAGGGAAAATATTCTTCTTATAGGTCTAGGAAGGGACGAAGGCCCCACAGACCACACCGCAATTCGAGAATTAAGAATTCACACCTGGTTTTGTCCCGAACGCCGCCTCCACGAGGCGTGCCGGGGACCCATCGGGTCAACGAAGAGCGTACCCCAACACAAGGCGGGGCCAATGTGGTGACCCGGGGCACCAGCCGGAGAACCCGACGCAGGGCNCGAACGCCGCCTCCACGAGGCGTGCCGGGGACCCATCGGGTCAACGAAGAGCGTACCCCAACACAAGGCGGGGCCAATGTGGTGACCCGGGGCACCAGCCGGAGAACCCGACGCAGGGCGTATCGGGCTTGGCGCAGGTACCACAAACAAGGGCTGGGTCAGGGCGGACTCCCCTGAACCACCCCGCCTTGAGTCCACAAAAGCCACTCCGAAAAGATCGAAGTGGTTCCAGCAAACCCTCCACTGGCAGGAGGGAACCACAAGAAGGAAGAAACCTTTGAAAGGAGAGCCCAAGACCACACCGCCGCTAAGCTACAACAGCAAGCTTAGAATAGGTGCTCTGAACGTACAGGGTATGGCAGACACTCTTAAAGTCAAGTCCTTGATTCAGCTCATGGATACTCACCGGCTCGGAGTCATCATGCTCAGCGAAACCCGAAGTACCTCCTACTATTCCTATCTATCGGAGCAACACCTAGTGGTGCTATCTGGAAACAATAGGGATAAGTACGCGGGAGTGGGAGCTATCATCCACCCCAAGCTCAGACCACACCTCGTAGATGTTGTCCAGGTCAACGCCAGAATTCTTCATCTTATCTTTAACAAGAAAGGGGGTAGAGTTCACGTGATAGGATGTTACGCGCCGCACTCCGGACTAGATCTAGACTCAATCAGACAGCCATTCTGGGATACCCTCGAGGAGTACGTCGATAAGATCCCCCANAAGAAAGGGGGTAGAGTTCACGTGATAGGATGTTACGCGCCGCACTCCGGACTAGATCTAGACTCAATCAGACAGCCATTCTGGGATACCCTCGAGGAGTACGTCGATAAGATCCCCCAGCCTGAACCGCTCTACGTCACAGGCGATTTCAACGTAAGGTTTCAAACCGCGCACCCTAAGGACAAAGGTGTCACAGGACCTTACGTTTACGGTAAGGGCAAGCGATACATCGACCACACCGCCTCCTCTAATCGTTCACTGTGTGTACGCACCATGCAGCTTCTGGACATGGTTGAGATAGCGTCTTACAAGTCCCCCAACCCAGTGCATCACATCATATACAAAGACAAAGCAGCCCCACCCACCGACTGGAGCCAGTTCGTACTTGATCCCCTGATCCTACAGCAGTTCTATCACCATCTCACACACAGCATGCCAGGAGACACGCTTACGGTAGCAGCCAACATCAGATCATTTCTCAGTGTCCCAGAACCGCTTCCCCCAACCCAAAAAACGCCAACGCCTGATCCTATCAGATTCCAGCGGCTTGACCACACCTTCACTAGATCGCAGTGGTTGCCCTCAGTAAACTCCTGCAGGTCCAAGCTACATACGGGATTCCAGTCGGACCATTATCTGATGGTAACAGAGGTTCAGGTCAAGCTAGCCCAAAAGGCTCAAGCCCACGGTACCTAAACCCAAACTCAACCTTAGCTCCCCCACCGAGGAACAAAAGCAATCTTTCAACGATGCTATTCGGAGCATCCTCGACCATACCGCTTCCACGCCCGACACCACACAGCGTACACATATCACTTTTTACACGGACGGTTCGGGCAGCAAGGGAAGATGCACAGCCGCAACACCGGCAGGCTGGGGATGGTGCGCGCCGCAGGGCGCAGACTGGTTGGAAGCATATGGTCCGGTAGTTACCTCTTCAGACCACACCGCCTACGTAGGTGCTACGGTAGGCTCCAACAACACAGGAGAAGTTACAGCTATTGTTGAGGCTCTGGAACATGAGTACACACACGCCACTGTCCACACCGACAGCTTGTGGGCGCGCAACGTTATTCTCGGCAAATGGAAAGCACGCACCAACAAGGCATTGGTCCACACCGCTAGGCAGCTGTGCCGTAGGATGGGAGTCACGGTACACATAGAGTGGATCAAGGCGCACGCAGGTCACGTTGGTAACGAGAACCGACTGTTCGAACGCTTGGAACCTGCTCGTCGGCGATGTAGGGTAGGAGGTAGGAACCTCGTACTTCCACCTGAACGACCTCCCTCAGCACCCTCCCAGACCACACCGCTCGTCTCAGCCATGGCACAAGCCTCAAAGCAAGTTTTCCAACCCTATGAAAGAAGGCTGCGCAAGCCCTGGGTGACGGACCACACCTTGCAACTCTTGGAACAGGCGAAGAGGGCGGAAGCGGCGCAGGAAGACGATGCAAAGCACAAGCGCAACGTAGCGAAAAGGTCGGCGCGCAAAGACCGCATCAATTGGATACACGACCAACTAGAGTCTGACCCAGCGGCCACGAGGGCCGCCTGGCACACCGCCAAAAACCAGAAAAAAGGTTTTGTAGGGGCTCGTAAACACCTGGTAGTAGACGGTAAGCCGCAGCCATGGTCGAAAACTCACGAAGTCTTCCGTGATCATCTGCAAAATAAACAGTGGGCCTCCCCAACCATACCAGACCACACCGCCGCAGAACGCAGATCCAGGGAAGCACTTTATCCGACATTGGGTGACGAACCGTTGTTTACCTTAGCAGAGCTCAGNGACGCCATGACACAGCTGAAAAAGCGTAAAGCATCGGGACCCGATGGAATTCCTAATGAACTTTGGTTGCTGCTAGATGACCACAACGCCAGCCTACCACTGGATCTTTATAATCATTCGTGGGAACATGGAACCATACCTCAGGAATGGGCGGAGGCTATCGTAGTCTCGATATACAAAGGCAAAGGCGATGACACTGATCCGACTAACTATCGCCCAATCGCGCTTCTCAACACCATTTATAAAATATACGCGACAATGCTACAGCGCCGCCTGGCGGGGAAAATTGAGGGCCGTCTGCGACCTACACAGTACGGCTTCCGGGCGGGTAAAGGCACGCGGCAGCCGCTATTCATTTTAAGACGCGCGATGGAGTGGTCCCTTATGACAACAACGCCATTGTATATACTTTCGTTGGATTGGCGACAAGCCTTCGACTCACTGGATCACACCGCCATGCTTGAAGCCCTGCGCAGGTTTGGAATATCGGATAAGATGATAGCAGCTGTAGCGGCCATTTATGAAGCCCCAACGTTCCAAACCAGGGGCTTCCAAGACCACACCGCCGAGGGTCAGGTTCATGCAGGGATAAGACAGGGGTGCCCTCTAAGTCCTTACCTGTTCGTCATAGTATTGACTGTTATCTTTGCAGACATAGACCACGACCTAGACTCAAAGGGAATGCCGCGCAATACATGGTCCTCTATCCATCCAGTCTACGACCTTGAATACGCAGATGACACCCTGTTGCTAGCCAGAGCCATACCGCAAATGCAATCTTTTCTTTCATCGGTCGAGAAAATAGCTGCCGAGTATGGAATGAAACTCAATGACACAAAAACGGAGCTCCTAACTAAAACAGCAGGGGAAACCACTGCACTCAAGTTCGCCAACGGCGCTGCTGTTCCGACCACACCGCAACTAAAATACCTAGGATCTATGATAGCGTGGGGCCACCCCTTTCACACCGCCTTCCTTCACAGGGCAGGGCTCGCCGAATCGGCATATAAAAAGCTTCGATTGGTTTGGAACTCACGCCTCCCTGTCAAAACTAAGCTTCGTATGTTCAGATCTACTTTCGTAGCTATCCTTACGTATGGTTTGGACGCCATCACCCTGACCCCAAAGGACCTCNTTCGATTGGTTTGGAACTCACGCCTCCCTGTCAAAACTAAGCTTCGTATGTTCAGATCTACTTTCGTAGCTATCCTTACGTATGGTTTGGACGCCATCACCCTGACCCCAAAGGACCTCAAAAGAATAGATGGGTTTTGGTTTAGATTTCTCAGGCGCATCGTAGGCATCAAGGCCTCATTCTATTCCAGAGTCCCTAACTCGGAGGTTTACCGAAAAGCCAACGCCCCGGAAAAGCCCTCGACCACACTGCTCTACCAACAGTACAAGACTACGGTTCAGATCTTNATCAAGGCCTCATTCTATTCCAGAGTCCCTAACTCGGAGGTTTACCGAAAAGCCAACGCCCCGGAAAAGCCCTCGACCACACTGCTCTACCAACAGTACAAGACTACGGTTCAGATCTTCCAGAGCCCCCAGAACGATCCAATGCACTCCGTAGTCAAAACAGGTGCCCGAAAGGATAGGATTCTTCACCAAGGCAGGAGAAGAGGTATGCAGTTTCCTTATTGGATAGAGGTTCAAACCAAATTGAACTTCCCGGAATGCTGGAACCACACCGCAGCCCCCCTAACAGGACCACACTGGAAGTACGTCTTAGTACAGAGAAAGTTGCGGAAATCGTCTTTCGAGTTGGCGCCAAAGCGCGCACGCACAGAGCGCGCAGGGCCTCCCTNCCCCCTAACAGGACCACACTGGAAGTACGTCTTAGTACAGAGAAAGTTGCGGAAATCGTCTTTCGAGTTGGCGCCAAAGCGCGCACGCACAGAGCGCGCAGGGCCTCCCTTAAAAAAAACCTGCGCCAAAAACCTTGAATCCTATTTCCTAAACACCAAGCCCTGTGCCTATACCCTAACCTACACCCTAAATCCTGCGTAATATACTCCGGCGCCCCAGGAGTATTCGGAAAGTTGGCTGGCTTACAGCCTTTCTCCTCCAACTTGTGAGGCTGGAGCGTGGCTTTGGGATATTTTGTACTGCTTGTCCGGTTTGGGGTTCAGGGTTTAGGGTTTAGGGGTCTCTTTGCTGAGCTGTTTTACAAGATGATTCTGATGAAGGTTCGGCTTCCGGCTTGCGGGTTCGTTTAGTGTATCGTTTCGTTGAGGTGTTTGGGTTTGCTGTTCTGTATCCAAAGCTGCTGGTATTTGGCCCCTCAGACTTCCGTATGTCATACCCTGCACCCTAAACCTAAACCCTAAACCCTCATGGTGNTCGTTTCGTTGAGGTGTTTGGGTTTGCTGTTCTGTATCCAAAGCTGCTGGTATTTGGCCCCTCAGACTTCCGTATGTCATACCCTGCACCCTAAACCTAAACCCTAAACCCTCATGGTGTGAACAGACTCGTTGGGTCAAGGGTTCGGGCTTTGCGACTTAGAGCCTTTTGGGCCAAAGATCCCTAAAGTCCTGGAGACCCGAACTCCGAAAGAGGTGCGCCTAGCTGGCACTAACCAGGATGCCGCGGAAGTGCTGACGCTTGGACTGGGAGCTCTTGAGGGGCCTTGGGGGATTCAAGGCGCTTTTGTTCCCAGGCTTCTGGCCGCGCTGTGACCTGTTGTTTCCTGAGGGGTGGGAGTGTTGAGGGCTTTGGGTTTATGCTTGAGTATGTCTGAGTGTTGAGTGTGGGCTTTGAGATTGAGGTGTCTAAGTGCATGCGTACAACCAGTTTAGGAAGAGCTTGTTCAGGAGAGGTCAAGCCAGAACCTGCGACTCTGAACCCCAAGTATTAGCCATAAAGGTTGCTAGAAGTAGAGGCAGACCTACAGTTTACCCCAGGCTCGCTGAACCCCAAACACGGAACGAAGGACGCTGAACTTCAGCTCCTGCTTCCTAAGCCCCAAAATTTCAATCCTAAGCGGTTAAAGCAGGTAAACTGCAAAGAAATACAAGCCCTAACCATTGACCCCAAACCCTTATCGTAAACCGTAAACCCCAAACCCTAAGCCATAAACCCTTCAGCCCTTAAATCCTAACCCCTTTAAGCCCCAGAAGCTGAAATCCACGACCCGGCCGTCGCCGAGGAACGAGCTCGAGGCAGCAGGCTGGCTTCGAGCTGAACATGCAGGGTTGCAGGGTCTTAGGCTTTTCGGGTTCTAAACCTAGGCTTTTCGGGTCTTAGGCAATTCGGGCTCTAGGCTTCTAGGGATTTAGGGTCTTAGGGTTCTAGGCTTTAGGGTTTGGGGGTTTTAGGCTGTTAGGGTTTTTTTGGAGGCCCAGGGCTTCAGAGGTGCAGGGCCTTGTGGTAGTCAGGGTTCCAGAGTGTGTTATCAGGGAGGCGAAGCCCGAAACCCGTCGTAATAGTGACCACACATGCTATATCTTACATATGTATATGTATATGTATAGGTATAGGTATAGGTATAGGTATAGGTATAGCTATAACTATAGCTATAGGTATAGCTATAGGTATAGCTATAGGTATAGCTATAGGTATAGCTATAGGTATAGCTATAGGTATAGGTATAGGTATAGGTATAGGTATAGGTATCTGTATCTGTATCTGTATGTGTATGTGTATGTGCATGTGTATGTGTATGTGTATGTGTATATGTATATGTATATGTATATGTATATGTATATGTATATGTATATGTATACGTATACGTATACGTATACGTATATGTATACGTATACGTATACGTATAGGTATAGGTATATGTATATGTATATGTATATGTATATGTACATGTACATGTACATGTACATGTATATGTATATGTATATGTATATGTATATGTATATGTATATGTATATGTATATGTATATGTATATGTATATGTATATGCATATGTATACGTATACGTATATGTATAGGCATATGCATATGTATATGTATACGTATGCGTACATGTATATGCATATGCATATGCATATGTATATGTATATGTATATGTATTTGTATTTGTACATGTGTATATATATATGTAGAGTATATACTATACTTTTTTATAGACGTTTATAGTATACGGGCCTTGAAGCCGAAAATTACGACAGATCTGTGTGAAGTAATCTGTCGCTTCCCACAGAGGCTACGTGGTGTTGAGCACCGCCTGCCACAGCAAAGAAGCCCACGACCCATCGAAGTCGATGCTGACGTACACTCTGAGGAAAGAGCGCTAGGTGCGGCATTTCGAGCCACAGTCCGTCGGACTTTGGTCTGTGGACTAGGTCACTCTCTGGTGGATAGAGGGTTAGGTTTCTCGGAGTGCAGGGTTTAGGATCTACAGGCAGGAGAGAAGGATCCTAGATGCAACTATCGGGGTTCATCGGTGGTTTAGCTTAGTCTTAGCCTCCGATCTACGTCATGGAGTTTGGTCGAAGATTACGCGTTTTTCGGGTTGAAGACGGTGCCTTGCAGTTTGGTCCGAAGCTCGAGAACCAACCTGCTCCGGGTTTCTGGAGGAAACGGTGCCAAAGTCGTTGCACAAAGGCCAAAGAGCTTGAATTCTGATCCAAAGGTGATGGTTGGTGGCAGATTCGAAGTGTGGAGCTGCACGATTTAGGAGTTTACAGATTGAGTTTCTTGGGCATTCTGGCGAGGAGTCTAGGCATTCTGGGCGCATTGTGGTCTCGGTCGTTTGACTATATGCTGATGTTCCGACCCGGCTGGGCTAAGCCAAACTAAACCTCAGATCCCAAGCCGTAGACCGGACACCCAAACCCCCAAGCCCCAACCTCTGACGCCGAAACCATCAGACCCCATGTCGGCTGATGGAAGCTTGGAAGATTCGTTTAGACCAGGGCTTTCCGTTCAAGATGAAACCGGCTTTGCGTTTGCACGGTAGTGTTCAACGATTGTTCTTGTCGTAGAACGGCCGCTCAGAAAGCCCTCTTCTTAACGTACTCTCAAGATTTCTTGATTTGCTGTCACCTTTGGATTCCCCTGTGCATGGAAGCACGCCGCATCAACGGCGACAAGCACTGAAAAGGGCCGTGATGCCGTGGACGATGCTTTCACTTCGGCAAAACAATCTGATTCGGATCTCGAATCCTGACATTGTACTCTCTTCAACGAAGAAGTCACCTGTAAACGGTTGGCATTCATCCCCATGGTCATCCACCCAACATCCCGAACTTACCTGCAACATACAACACAGAAGCCGCTTTGTCAGAGCTCGGTAGGGGGCCCAAGTCTCGGTGATCCTAAACTTCCTAAGCCTTGGTCCCCAGTCCCCCGGGCCGAAGATCACCGAGGAATGGGGGTTTTCCAGATCATGGTCCCCTTGCAGTAGCTTGGTGTTGGAGCAAACATCTTGTCATCTTGAACGGGAAGTAAACTAACTAAACAGAACAAGCCACATCTAAAGACGAAGCATCTCAACCGTAAGCCCCGGACCCTGAAGTCCGAAGCTGGGGCCCCAAAGGCCCTAAGCCCTTGAACCCTCAAGCCTAAAGCCCTAAACCTTGAGGAAATTGGTTTAAGTTACCACAATGGGAGATACACTATAGTGATTACTATGGTTTCCCCATTATGGCATCCCCAGCAGCCCAGTATTTGGACAAGAGACTTTCTCCAATGGCATGGTCTTGCAGGCTTTAGACCTCATAGTGCGTTCTGTCGTTGCAGCAATTTTGCTCGTGTTCCTGTGCATCTTTCCCATCCCAGCCATGGTGCGCATCCTTAGCGCACTTGCCACCGGCATCGGCTTGTTGACCGACAAGTACATGCTCGGTGCGACAAACTTCGTTGAGCATTTTGCACTTGAGTTTCATGCAACTGACTCTCAGAAGGATTTCGTGAAAGCCGCCATGTACGCAGGATGCATATTGGGCATGATTGTCATGGGTCCGGCCTCGGACTACATTGGACGCCGCTTGGGTCTTATACTCTGCTCCATTATCACGTTGCTTGGTGCTCTGCTTTCTGCCCTGGCCTGGAGCGAGAATGCACTTATCGCGGCCCGCATCATCACTGGAGTCGGGATGGGTGGCGAATATCCGCTCGCTTCCGCACACTCCGCAGAGTCTTCCGAAAAGACGAGCGATGGAGCCCGAAATGTTGCCCTGCTGTACCTCTTCGGAAGCGGCTTTGGCCAGGCATTGTGCCCTCTGGTAACTTACATCATGGAGGTTGCCGGCGTTCCTCACGAGTTGCTTTGGCGATGGATTTTTGGAGTCGGCGTCATTCTTTCTGCTTTGGGCCTAGTCTTGTGATACCTAACCATACAGAACAGCCAGAAGTTCGTGGAAAGCAAGAAGGCGGAACGGAAGCACCACGACAGCACGTGGAGCATTCTGTCACCTTACTGGCGTGCACTTCTCGGCACTGCCGGGTGCTGGTTCCTCTTTGATATTGTCGAGTACGGCTTGAAGCAGAACGATGCGGCGATCTTCAGTGAGAATGTCTCTGCCAGCTATGCCGAGAGCATCCTTCAGGTTCTGTGGAGCCGCCTCCTCGTGATCCCATCGCTGATTTTCGCCCCCTGGTTTTTGACCAAGGTCTCCAGCAAAAAAGTTCAGCTACTTGGCTTCATCGGATGCGGGGTGGCCAACCTGATCTTGGCAGTCGCCTACGAAGAGTTGCGGGAGTTCTCCACCCTCTTCTTCTTGTTCTACATCCTGCAGCTCTCTTTCCAGAGCCTTCCTGGGGTCACCACCATGGCAATCTCNGCAGTCGCCTACGAAGAGTTGCGGGAGTTCTCCACCCTCTTCTTCTTGTTCTACATCCTGCAGCTCTCTTTCCAGAGCCTTCCTGGGGTCACCACCATGGCAATCTCCGCAGAGATTTATCCGAGCATGGTCCGCGGGGCAGCCGCCGGCATCAGTGCAGCCTGCGGGAAGCTCGGAGCCACAGTTGGTTCCTACTTCTTCTCTGAGCTGAGAAACCTCGGCGAAATCAGAGGAATCTTTTGGACCGTCTTCGCCACCTCAGCTTTGGCTATGTTGCTGACAGCCCTCAGCACTCCCTACTACAACGGGAACACGCTGGACGAGGCTGACGAGCTGGCTCGCGATGGAAAGCCGAGGCAGGCCGTGAAGATGCTCTACAGTGGTCCGATCACGAACCAAGATAGGACGAGGGGTTCCGAATATGTGTCCGATGATCTGTCTGACGAGGCTGACGAGCAGAGCGTATGAAATTGAGTGCAGGGAACCGCAGGAATTTTTTTCGGCAAGGGTGCTCCTACTCTACAGAGCGACATGCTTTGCTGTTTGTTCTACTTCCCAAGCCTTCGGCACGATCAGTTCTGTGCCGCTGCCGGGTTGTCTCTGGGCCTTGCAAAAGGGCAAGTGCTGCAAGAATGAGGTTTTTGCACATGCAGAATAGCTAATTCAAGATCCTCTCGCTGCAGGCATTTTTGGGAGATGGTGGTCAGGCACGAGAAGGTGTTAAACCACTTCTCAAGCAGGGCCGGAACCGTGAAATGGCCAGAATGGCCAGTGCGTGCAGATAGCACAGGATCATCCGCCACATCCGTTTAACATGATTGTGTAGCTAAGGATGTGGGCCCTTAGCATTCACCTCAGCTTCAACAACCTATGAATGTTACGTTTGCAGGCGCATGTGGTGGAGATCGACAAGCCACTCGGCGACGCTCTAGAATCATCCGATAGCTCAAGTGTTCCATTCTGCTCTAGGGTCACTCAGGATTACACATCAAGAGGCACAGGCTCTACGTAAACTCTAGCACGGAATAAGTTTCCCATAAATGGGGCTCATGTTTTGAGAGGCTTATGTGGACATGGACGGAAGACCTGGGCCCTTGACCCGAACTGAAACCCGAACCCCCTCAACCCCGAAACCCCCAAACCCTAAACCCAGAAGCCCTGAGCCCCTCCACCCAAAGCCCTTGTAAAACAACAAACACTTGAGGAAGCTCGGGATCCTGAAGGAACAGTACCAGGCGGTTGAGGCCTGAACGGGAGGGGGGGTCCAGATTTAAGGGGTCCAGGGGGTGATCGGGTTGCCAGGATTTAGGGTTTGGGGTGTCTATGTTTGGGCTTAGGTGAGGCTTCAGAGGGGGGTGGGCACTTGAGGAGCCCCCAAACCGCCCGACTGTTTCTTCCATTGGTAAGTGTGGGTTTCGTTGGTTTAGGGTTTAGGGTTCAGGTTTAGGGTTTAGGGTTTAGGGTTTTTTGGGGTCGGTGGACAATTTCAGTCGGTGCTCATCCTTGGAGTTCGTGGTTCGTCAGGCCATCACTCACCTCCCTGGCCGGATTCGGTAACTACAGTACACCCAACTAACGGCGGTATCGATGTATGAGCCGGGGTATGGATTTGGAGCTATGAGAACTGGCCCTTCTCATGCAAAGATGTGGGCTTTACAGCCCACCCGAAGGGTCTGTCATACATGTTCAGTTGCGGGAGTGGGCCTTGTTTTCTGAGATATGAGCGGGGCCCAAAAGGTCCATGTTGAGCTGCTCGAAACTTTGCGCCGTGAACATAAGCCTGAAGCTGTGGACCGTTTTGAAACTTTAACTGCGTTAACCTTAGACCCAACACCCAAATGTCTAAAGCACTAAAGACGCACACGGCCCTTTTTTGCACACTCTTTTTCACACGCGCTTTTCTCAACGGAACGAAGATCTAGCCAGGATGGTCGGTTGCAAGACTTCGCTGGCGTGGTAATCTCCGATCGCCTGAAGGAGCGGCAGAACTCTGCAACGACCTTGGACGTTTTGGGATGCTTTTACAAGAGATACAAGAGATGGTTGGGTTCAGAGTTTGGGGTTTAAGTGTTTACGGCTGGGGAATTGCGCGTTTTGGGGTGTTGCGTCTTGGGCCTGCCGTTTCTCTGGGGTCAATCTTCAGAAATTATCCGAGGCGGGAAAATCAAGCTGAAGAGTTATAAAGGGTGCCTCTATGATGCCATGTCATTTGTTCAGGGCTTTTTGCGTTTATGCCATGAAGCACCAATCGCTAGAGCCAATCCCCTAAACCTCTAAAGTCAGCCTGCGGGCAGGAGACCTGACATGACTCAGCCGTCGGGAACCCGGCCCCAACAAGCGGGCGCGGTGGCAAAAGACCGCTCCTGTTGTTTTCGGCCTGCGACGGTCTGCAGTTGTCAAGTAGAAGTGTGGATTCGTTTGAATTTAATTACAAAGATAGAACTCGGGCTGAGGGTTTTGAGTTAGTGTTCCAATCAAAAACTAGCAATTCTGCTTCACGCCTTTGGGGCCGGTGGTGGCGGGTTTTCCTGTATAACTTGCACATAACTCCAAGATTTAACTTCAGACCAACCACCCATCACACACAATCTTGAAGCCTTAGACTCTCAATGCTAAAACCGACAGCTGAAGCTTTGAAGCCCTTAGCTTCAATACCCGAAGACTGTCAAGAGTGTCAGGCGGTAGTGAAGCTTCTTAACTCAGTATCCTTACAGCCTTTGCTGAGGAGAGGGTCTAAAAAATGGCTTGCATGTTTCTTAATGAACTTTCAAGAGGAATATGATATATCAAACAACACAACCTTCATCGTCAGACCCCAAAAGGAAGATCACGAGCTGAAGAACTCCCTCGCAGCCGAGCGGCCCAGCCAGCGAACCCCTCAACCTTAAACTGTGTCCCAAACCTTGGGAAACCGACACCCTGAACCCTCAACTGAAACATAGGATTAGGCCACAGATTGAAGCTCAGCATTCTCGATCCGACCCCGGGTAAAGCCCAAGCCTACAGCTTAAACCCTAGACCCTAAACGCGAAGGCAAGCTCTTGATAAAGCGCCCTTAAACCTTAAACCCCCAACCTTGTACCCAGAACCTTCACTATTCCAACCATAAGCCCAGCCCTGAACCGCCACTCCGACGGACGCCCAACCACACATCTCCTGGAGCCTTGGCGCCATGATTGGGCCAAGCGCGCCCGGCATTGGTCCCGAGGGCCCTCCAAGCAAGTTGACGCCTCAGCGGCTGCGGTTGAAGACTCAGGAGACTTAGTAATTGGGGGAAATACTCAGAGTTTTATTGCTGCTTATTCATCCAAGAATGGTATTTATGGGATCACTTAGCCTTTTCTGGAGGCTGGTCTAGAGGCAAAGACGTTTGGTCGGTTGTTCCCGGAGGCTTTTCGAAGATATTCTATGGGCTTGGTTTAAAACTTTAATGTTTCTACAGATTGCTAGTCTTGATGTCGCGGTTTTGGTAGGGGATCTTCGAAGTGTTTCTCTTCTCGGGACAGGGATTACAATCCCATTTTCACTGCCTCAATCCTCATCCCTAAACCCAAGCCCCCTGCGGCTCCACACACCCGCTAAGGGTTCATCACAGCTCAGGTCGCGGAAAGTTGGTCCCGTGGCCGGTGGCTCAGTGTGGGGATGACCTTGGGGAACTAAACCCTAAACCCTAAACCCCAAACCCTGATCTGCTCCAGGGTTCTGCGGGCAGAGGGTTTGGCTCAAGTCTTCGGGCTTTGGGTGCTGGTCGGATGTGCCACTAGCGCATGATTGCTTGCCAAACCTGGGCCAGCCAAGCCTCCAATACCGGAAAACTCGTCCAAGTCCAAGGGCCCGGAGCCGCAAGCGGAGGGGTCGAAGACGTCGGGGAACCAAGACGGGGTTTTGTGACGACTTAGGAGTTCACAGCAAAGGGTTCAGGCTGGGGGTTTGGGATTCAGTGTTTCTTTTTGGGGTTGTGACCTTGGTCGTTGGGTCTATGTAGGCTTATGGGGTTTAGGACTTTGGGATTATAGGGTTGGGTCTGGTTTCCGAGTCTCTGGGATGCCGGGGGGTGGGTGGAGGTAGCCCTTCCCAGTTTGGGGTCAGGGGCTTGGGCTTCAGGCTTCAAGTTTGGGATTTTAGGGATCGGTGCTTCCGGGTTGAGAACAATGCCTGGTTTTCAGAGCTCGTGGTTTTCGGATTGGAGGTGGTGTTCTGTTTGGAGCGAATTGCAGGCCAAGTTGCGAGGTCTTAGCACCAAACTTTCTCGTGCACCTGCCCTCTCCCAAGCAGCCGCTTCCTGTCAGTACTTTCCTGCCCCTGTCCTTGCAAGCGCTAAACCCCGAAAGCTATGGGTAGGAAGCACGACTCCGCCGTTGCCGGAAGATTTAGCCGATTTCGGAGTCATGGCTCTAGGGTTTAAGACTTGGATTTGTGGGTTTAGGGTGGGGCGATCATCAACCTCGAAATGCCCCAGCGCATGAGGCACAATCGGGGCCTGGTTCTGGGCGACGTCTGGCCCGCAGCATTTGCAGAGACAGAGGAGAGAGGGATCAATGAGGAGATGTTACGTGCGGAGGATGCTTAGTCCTGGGCCTTCGGGTCTTTGGGGTTTAGGACGTATCAGAGAGAGTTGCGTAGTCTAAGACTTATGAGATTCAGGTCTCAGAGTTTGAGCCTACCGTGCAGGAGAGTCTGTCGTAGTATCATGTTCGAAGCTCTTTTGGCCAAGAAGAGGAGACACGACGATTCGTACCATCTTATGTTCCTCCTCCATTTTTCCTTATATCCACTTAGCAAAATGCATCCCCAACCCCCATGTAATTGTCTGCCACCCTCAAACCGCGACACACGGGGCCGAAGCCCAGACAATCTGTCTCGAGGCCGGGTCCCTGCGCCGGACTCAAATCGGACCTTCTCCACGTCCCGCATCGCAGCCGGGCATCGCAAGGGCCTTGGGGCATTTTCTCCGGCCCACCGATATCTCTTAGTCTCTGGGGCCCTGAAACAACCTGAACTGTGTGCACCACCGAAGCGGTTTTGGGTTCCAGGTTTTGTTTGATGCTGTCACGTTTTGGGCAGGTTAGGGCTTTTGGCGTTCTAGGGTTTCTCATTGTGGCTGGGACTGATGGGTTTGGGGATAGCTTTGTAGGGTCTCGAGGTTTCGAGTTGAGGCTTGAGGGTGTTGAGTTCGGGGTTGGGGATGTCAGCTCTTGAGGCTTTGGGTGTCAGGGCTATTTCCGACTTGTTTCGGAAGCCTCGGGCCAACATCCGGATACTGGCGACGTCCACACTGTACCCCGTTAGGCAAGGTCCTACACGTTTGTAGCTGGGGCTTTAGAGCTCAGAGTTCATTCAACAACACGCAGCACCAACAAGCTCGCAGGGAGCGTACACCCTGTTTGCCAAGCTTCTCTCCAAGTGCTCCGAAGCCGATTTACTCTCGCCTTGAGTCGTAGGCCCAGGGTTCAGGTGGCCCGAGGCTTTCTGAGTCTTACGGGCCAAATAGAATCACCAGCATAGCTTTCTTTGTAGTTCAGACCTCGTCGTGCACTACTGTTTTAGTTGCTGTGATGCTGGTTGCCATGCTTACACCTTACATTCCCCCGGTGCGCACTTCGAGCCCGGCTTCTCTGCCTGGTGCCCCAGGCTTTCACAGAGGCAGGGCGGGTTTAGCGATGCGGGATCAGGTTTAAGCTTGAGGCTAAGTGGGTTTAGGGATTTAGGCAACGGCATGCCGAAGCAAGGCTATGTGGAATTTATGTCGTGGGAGCCAGCTTGTGTGTTGGATCTGTTGTGTATTGGCGGCTCACACGCTTTAGGCTGCGGTGCTCAAGTGTGTGTGTGTGTGTGGGCATTTTGGTATTGATGTAGGCTTGCGTGCCACGCTTCAGGCTTGGGATGGTTGCTTTTGATGTTCAGTTCCCTGACCATCACCACCGCTTATATACAAGCAGGTTGTTGTTGGAGTAAGGCTTGCAAGTCCTGCATGCTGGTTCCTGTTCTCCTGTCTCTAGTCGTTTCACCTTGGAGAAATTTGAATCAGAAGTGCTACGATGCAGCTTTCCCATACCCCGAACCTTTGATCTGTGCCTGGGCACCTGCGGCAACGATGCGGAGAACCAGACGGTCCTCCTGGCCCGATTGACCCTGATTCGCATTTGAGGGTTGCCTTTCGATGGGGTCCGTATTCCTAAATCCGCGCAAGATGGCTGAGCGAGTGGTTTGCAGCTTTCAGCAGATGCTCTCTTCATGCCTCCACTCGGAGAGCGGTCTTCCTTCCACGCCAACTCTTGCCAGATTTTGGTCTCAAGGTAGTGGAGGGTGTACCACGGAGGTAGAACGAGGCATGCGATCCTTACCGAAGACCCGGGGTCTGGTGGCCTTGACCTTCTTAGCTCTGGCAGCGAGCTGCTGCTGGCGCCCTTGAGCCTTCTCCTCGGGCCAGTATCGCACAACCGTAGAGCGTTATCGATCGGGGGAGTCCTGCAAAGTCGCTCATTTTCATGATTTCGACGAGGAAGACCGGGTTTCATCGCACGTCTTCTTGCGCCACTACACCGACAAAAACGGCTTCGAAAAGATCTTGCAAAGTGGCAAGCTGATCGGCAGTGGTCGGCACGGACGCGATGCAGTATCTGGCCAAGGCGTTTACGCAACGGATTTCAGACCAGACGAGGTTGAGAGTGCAGACGGTATGCTTCTCCACAACTATAACCCATCAGACGAAGAGCTAAGCCCACGCAGCCAAGAGCTTCGTCGTGAGGAGCTTCACAACTTGAAGTTGCTGGAAGAGCAATTTTGGAAGCTAGATACAGTCTTGGGTCAGTTGCCAGACCCTGAGTACTTGTCGATGTTGTATGACCTGAACGACTTACTGGATACGACGTCAATTGACCGGCTGCGAGAACTCTCAAACGAAATGTCGAGCCTTGCTTCCTTGTTGATGAGAAACTTCTAAGAGGCTTCTTGCGGAAGCTTTTGAGCCGATGTGTGCTGCCGGATGCAGATCAGCTTCGAGAACATTCCGACCTCCTGCAGAGGCTGCTTCAGCACATGAATCGTCAGGGGCGGTTTTGGCAAATCGATAGCCTTAAAGTGGATGCTGTCTGGTCTTTATTGGAGAGGCAAGAACTGTTGCAACTTGTCGCAGAGAAGGCTTCGCAACTGCAGGAACTCTCAGACGTGCTGCGGAAACAAGCAGGCAAGTGGGATCTACTAGAAGTGCAGTCAGACCTCTTAAGGAAACTGGCGGAGGGCGGCGCACGTTCTGACGTTGTTTACCTGCGAGAGCAATCCAACATCCTTCAAGGGTTTTTCGAAAAGTTTTTAGACAGTTCGGAGGAGCTGTTGTACACATCTACAGGATCTATGCGAATATCATACCTTTGATGGACAACCAAGCGCGCTTTCATTCGATGCTGGATGTAGAATCCATGCAGTGACGCGCATGAAGGGGTTTTTTGCTCGATCGGCATGATCTGGAGTTGTCTTTTTCGTTGGCCCGGGACCGTGTGCCCGCTTTCAAGTTCGTCCGTATTGGGTCTTCGAGCAGATTTTCCGATCTTGCGGACGACCTGATCAAGATGCGCAACCTGCTGGATGTGACCCAGCTACGAGAGTCTGTGCTGCAGTCTCTGGATGCTTGCAGGATCAGCTCCAAGGCTTATGTGAAGGAAAAGTTCGGAGGCAAGGCCGACTTCTGTGTGGAGGTTGCCGTGCCCAAGAGGTATGTTACGAAGGTTGAACAGCCCAAAGGACAGGAATGGCGGCATGTGTATCTTGTGAAGAACTACGACTTGCAGTTTCCACTGCGGCCGATGGAAGAGATCATGGTCTGAAGATGGGGCAGTAATGTAGGGACGTGAATTGTTTGTACTGATGTTCCGATAGAGTCCACTATGCAATGATAGTAAAATATACGCCAACATCCGAAGATCAAATGCAGGCACTTGCTTCGGGCTCCTTCGCTCCATGTCCCACATCGCTGCACGACTGTGTGGCCGAAGAGCTCCTGCTCAGAAGTAGCAGGTGCATAGAGGAATTCGCAGTCCCATTTTGTCACGTGGCTTTCAGATTCAAGCTGTTCAGAGCCTTCTTCCGAGCTGTGAGCCAGTTGGGGATTATTAGGAATTCCGACCCGTTCCGATGGATTAAACTTCGTTGACGAGAGAAAAGAGGCGCTTCTGGAAATTTAGGGTTTTGGGTGGTTTCAGGTTGCAGGATCTACGGAGCGGGAGCACCGCGGGGGAAATGTGCCGTCTTCTGCCGCGCCAGGCCGCTTCTGCATCTACCAGTGGCGTGGGTGGCTCTTGCTTACTGGGGTTCACCAGAGCGGCTGTATACCTAAGTCCCAGCATTCTCATGGTCATGAGTTTCTGATTGACATGTGAGCAGTTCTCTAAAGTGCGTGACCTTTAGAAGGACTTTGAAAATCCGATATAGACAATCAAACAATTAAATAGACACAAAAATGGACGAACAAATATGGGTACAGACACACACATGTATATATACTGTATATATATATATATGTACATATCATGTACATTTGCATCTACATATGTATATCTATATATATATATATACACATTCACTTATTTCTTCATTGTATGTGTGCACATGCTAAAGGCCTAAAGCCCTACTTCGGCAGCAGGTGCACGAAGCTAAGAAGCCGACAGCAGGCCGGCCACAGTTTTTGTCAGCGTATGGGTGGGCCGAGGTTGCCCCCAACGGGACTTACCGTTTGGTTCTGCCATCCTTTCTTTTTGGATTTAGGACTTTCCGGTTTCCTGGGGCTGTTTTTCTCTACAGTCTCCTCTGCAAGGATCAGGGGGTTGGCAGGAATTTGCAGTTGCTGGTTTGATTTCCAATGTCCATTGGGATCAGAGGGGTTTCAAGTCCATCTAAACTGAAGGCCATGAGCAGTGAGGCTTCGAGCTTTGGAGGTCGCATGGAGTTGAGGCGCCATGGTTCAGAGATCGTGTCCACAGAAGGGGTAGGGAGCTGAAGCCAAAGACGACAGAGACTCCTGGGGGCCCATTCGAAGATGGAGTCAGGCGCCGCTGCTCCAGCAGATCCCAAGGTTCGGCTGGCCGGTAAGGGCTCATTTTAGAGTTTCTTGACGGATTCCCGGTAGGGGGTTCCTCATAAGACGCTAAGGATCCCGAAACGGAATCTGTTCCTATTTTACATTGCCAGTGAAGGGCTGGGGTCTGCCATTTAAGCTTGTTTCGATGGCAGTTTTTTGGCCGTGAACCGTCAAATCGGTGGCCCCGTTGAACCTGATCACCAACCTTAAACCATGGAGCCCGAAACCTTAAAGCCCTGGACTCTAAACCCCTAAAGCCGGGGGAACATCAGGCGGTAGGTGGCATATCACGCCTTGGAGTTGTGGCTTTGGAGGTGTCCCCCTCCCTCGGCCAACATGGTTTTCCAGACGCTAACTGCTAAAGGAAAAGAGGGCTCAACCAAAACCAAAACCCTAAAGCCCTACGCCATAAAGTGTTACACCAAGCTCCAAACCCAAGGCCTAAACCTATGTAATGTCCAAGCAATTAGATCAACTGCCGCGCCTGCACATGCAAGCCCTAAACCTTAGCTTGAACCCCGTAAACCTTGAAACCCCAAGCCCAGTGGGGCTTCGATCGCATCGGCTTCTCACAGGCGCCAGACCCTGTGGCAGTTTCGGGATGCCGCCGCGGCGAGCCTGGGGCTCAAAAGCAGCTTTAGGGGGGGAGTCTGGTACCGGTTTGGGTTTCAGGGTTTAGGCTTTTCGAGGTTTTTGGTGTAAGGTTTCAGGGAGAGTTAGGGTGTAGGAGTTTGCCGATAGGGTTCTCGATTTGAACGAGGTTTGCCTTGAGGGCGAGGGCGAGGGTTTGAGGGCTTAGAGTTCAGGGTTCAAGGTTTAGGGCCGTTTTGGGTTCCTAGAGTTCTAAGTTTTGGGGCTTCATGTTGAGGGCTTGAGAGGTTGGCGCTTGAGCGATGAACATAAGAGCACATTCTGCCAGCGATTCTCAGCGAACAGGCTTGATCGTTGTTTTCCTGAGCTTCCCCCAGAGGTATACATCACGTCCAGAGTCTATTTTTGGCTGAGATGCCAAAGACATGTCGGCCTTCGTGTTAAGATGCTAAATCCCAAGCCTACACACTTCGAACCGCAAGCAACCTTGGCACTACAGCTGCGTAGTGCTGTGCTATGGCAACCTTGTAACACCATGTGCGAGGCTGCCGCCGACAGGGTGGAGTACGAAGTGGACGCCTGTGCCGATCCCAGCTTCAAGATCTTCTATGTCAAGGGCCACGAGGATTCAGATCTCGATTCATTCCAAACTGTAGGGTTTTTGTGGCATAGGTTTCAAGTTTCGAGTTGTGCGTTGATGGCAGTCGTTGTAAGATTTTTCCGCGAGTGTGGGCCTTACGGCGTCTATGTGTAAACTCCTGTGCTGCTTGACCCCTTTGAGATTGAGCTGCAGGCTTTTGATGCCTGAGCTGAACCCAGGCGACGAAGCATGCTGCACTCCTTGCTGCCATTGAGGAGTCGTGGTCCCAGCTTCTTCGCTGAGCTTCGCAGTGAACGAAAGCTGCAAGGCGTGCATCCTGAGACCCTGAACCAACACTAAACCCTGAGCCCGAAAGTATTACGCTGTGTTATTTCACGCATCTGGGAGCATTACGCATGTGCTGCGCGAAGAGATTCCAAGCATGAGTCCAAGCCTTAAACGCCCAGGCATTAGTTAAGCTCCGAGCCGCCGACCCTCGACCTTGAGCTTCAATGGCCTATCCGGACCATAGCCATAAGCCCCTTGACCCTAATCCCAGACTGTGAAGTGCAATCTTCGCACAAATTGCACCGCCAAGCACAGAAAACCCTAAATGCAGACCCTGCCAACCGCTCTCAGCGTGATTGTTTGATGCCCTGGTCGGTTCATCCAGCTGTCTCGTACATGTTTTGAAGACGGATAACTTCGGGAACTTCTACCGTTGGAGCCCCATATGCCTGGGCCATAAGCCCTTGTAGCCTACGGCTTCAGGCCTATCTCCGAACCCGCACCACATCAGACAGCTGCCGATCAACTGACAGCCAGAGTTGTTGAAAGGGGTCAATCTCAGAGCGCTGCCAGAAATCAGCTTCACATGGGCGTTTCCTCAAAGCTGTAGTGCATTAAGCTGAGGGGACCTGAGCTTTCTGGTTGTTGCGCCCTTTTTCCATTGGTGTCGGTGGAAAAGAAGCTATGATCCGCGTTTTCATGGCTTCCGGAGAAGAGCTCATTGCAGTCCCCGTGGAGGATTGACAAGCGTTTCCCGGTTTCAGGATTTTGGGGTTTAGGGCTTAAGTTTGTTGGGTTTCATATTTTTTGGGTATTCGGTTTCGGGCTTTTCGGCTTTAGGGTGTAGGTGGTATTGATAGGCTCGAGTTTGTTCTTCGACAGGCTGTAGGGCTTTGTACATGCCAGCCCCCAGCAAAAACCCTCCCTCCAGTGAACCGTTTCTAGCTCAACCTCGATCCAAAGCACTGGACGGACGTGAGGAGCTGAGCGATGTCCGCACCCTGAAAACCCGCCTGGCGGGCCTCTGCCATGTGCCGCGCTTTCGGCAGAAGCTCCTTTCGGACGGGAAGCTTCGCCGAGAATTTGGGTTGGGGGGGGGCTTATCTTTAGGAGCCGTCAGAACTAGAGAAGGCCCCGACGCCCAACAATCTTTTACGAAGCTGGTTGTTATATTATACCGTCCTTGAGCCTTTACGTACTTAAATGCCCAATCATCTAAGCCCACTTGCCTGGATCCTGGAAATCTCCAAGAGAACTAAGCCCCAAATGCTAAAGGACGAACACCATGGTCGTCATCACAAGCTCGTGAAAGTTGAAATTTGTGTAGATGCGTTTGCTTTGGTGGTGGCTCTCATTCAACTTGGGATTGAGTTTACTTCTTCCGGAGACGCTAAGGCTTGCTGCGTTCGGGTCTTCAGGGTTGGTCTAAGCTTCAGGCCTTGAGATTGAAGCTTAAGCTGAAAGCCGGGGGGTAGGAGGTTCAGACCAGGTTTTGGAGCCCAGGGCTCAAGATCTAACCCTCAACTCTCAACCCTAAAGCTAATCCGTAAGCTCTACAAAGGACCAGCCTGACCGATTGGAGCGTGCTGGACAAGCCCATGGATCTGCAGCTGGTACTTCTTCCTTTCGGTGCCTTGGTTCGCGAGAGTTCTCTGCATGGTGTCTGAAAGTTCCCGGTCCTAAAGACCCAAGTTCTGAAGCTGAGCTGGTTAGTGAGTCTGAGGGTGCCCGATTCACCGAAGTCTTAAACCTGAAGATGTGGTCGTGGAACCTTCAAGCCTCACCAAACCAAGCTGCTTAGGCACGAAACGCAGAACCTTCGAGGCCTAGACGCCAAAGCCTCAACTCAAAGCCTTAACTCCCGACCCTTAGTCCTAAACCCCGAACTCTGACTCCTGGAGTGCAAGCTCGATTTCTTTCCCTTCGACGCAGAGGCTATGCAAGCTCGACACAAGCGACAGAGCTGGTCAACATGGCCAGCTCTGGCAGAGATTCCGAGGTCTGGGTGCATGCGACTAATGCGAAGCCTGAATGAGTAGTAGCAATACCTCCTTGTAGTCCCTATGTAACTATCTTAAACTTAGGTTTTCGGGCTCTCAGATTTCGTGGGTCTCGGCTCACGGAAGGAGTGCAGGGTCGCGACACCCCAGCTGTCCGGCAGTTTGCTTCTCGTATCAGATCTGTTGGCACTTTTCGCCGGCTCCCTTCAAACTCTGCTTTTACGTCAAGATCAAGGTAAGATGGGCACAGTGGAGAGAGGGGAGGTACTGCTGACGGGGTCACCTGGCTTCCTCGAGAAGTGACGGGGTCTTTCGTTCGGATCTGCCCAAAGGAAGGCACCCTTTTTTCCGGTGTGTCCTCGCCCTAATATGTCTTGGAAGGTGGAGGAGCTGCTGCACGAACGCCTGGATCCAGACATCACGCACAATCGAGGAAGCTGGCTGTTTTCAGTTTGCAGAGAGTCTTTACAAGTGTGAGGATGTCAACATTCTAAGCCTCAACCTTGCAATGCCCATGCCCCACACCCCCAGCTCCATCCTTGCGATCGCAGACCCTAGACGGTGAGTGAGGAGAAGCTGCCCTCTTCGCGGCATCCCGGAAGGGCCGTGCATCGACGGTGAAACTCCTTTTGGAGGCCAGGGCAGAGCTGCTTGGAAGAGCCATTCCAGGTCCAAAGTCCCGCCTCCACACCCCTCAATCTCCTTCGCCCTGAGCACCTAAAGCCCTCCTAAACCCCAGAGTTTTGCACGCGAAACCCGGGACTTTAACCTCAACCCCACCACCTTACACTCTACCCTGCAAGGCGAAGGCATGCACAGACAAGGTGTCCGAGCGCAATCGCTTAGGCACCGCTTTGTCCTCGAGCTGCACGGATTGGGTGTTTCGATTTGAGTGGGCGGAGTTTAGGGCTGAAGCGGTACCTGAATGAAGTCGGCGCTGAGGAATGTCGCTTGCTTTGCGGGCCACTCGGGTGTGACACAGCTGCTGCTGGAGGCTCGCGCCGAAGTTCAGAAAGTACCGGGACATGGAGAGCTGCCGCTGAACTTGGCATGCTTCAAGGGCAGTGCCGAAGTGGTTCGGCATCTCTTAGAAGCAAAGGCAGACAAGGACGCATGCGGGCAACAGGGCTTCACACCGCTGCTTGAGGCCTGCTCCAGAGGAAACATGTCCGTAGTGAGACTTCTGTTGGAATCTCGCGCGAACGTTGATAAAGTCTGCTGCTCTGACGATGTGTCCTACGGCGAAACTCCGCTGTACGTGGCTGCACGGTCCGGCTACGTCGAAGTCGTTCGGCTCCTGCTGCAGGCGGGCGCCGACACGGAAAAGATCTGCGGGATGCAAGGTGGGAGTTTCGGAAAACCAGGAGACCCTAAGCAAGACACTCACAATATAAGGGGAGATGGAGATTTTGTTTGAAGCAACCACTATGTAGGTGTCACAGCCGCGGACATGGCTCGCCGGAAGAGCCGGATGCAGACGTGGTTTCTGCTATTGGAGGCGAGTGCTCGGAAGAATCAGCTTGCCGGGTCTTGCCTGAAGCTGATGCGAAGCTTCCTTTCAACACTTCTGTCCGGATGGAGGGCGAAGAGGCTGTAGCTAGGTTTCACTGCATCAGTGCCTATCTTGGCTGAGAGGAGGCCAGTCAGTATTTAGGTAATCATTCAGTCCCTTATATTGCCCCTTGATGTCGGCCCTGAAGCTTTCATTTCGACAAGACAAAGCCGGGAACTTCAGCGAGCTTTATGGCTTCGACCCTAACTTGTAAATCCTGCCCCACCACCGACCCTTTTGAACGTGTCCACGGTTGACAACTCCACCAGATGTGGAGCAAAGAGCTTTCGACGCGCCGGTCGGAAAAAAAGGGACGCTTCTTTGAAAGGCTTAAGATCTAGGAAATCCTAGACGGCAAGACCCAAACCAAAGGTTTCCTTTAACACGTTTACTTCGAAAGCCCGGTCCTCACCCGACAAGACAGGTATTAAAGTTTACAGTCCGAAGAGACCGGAGCATAGGTTCCAAGCTTCGTGATCTAGGTTTCTTCTTCAAGCCGCGCGCGCGCGCCTGATGAAAGTAGGAGCCAAGAGCTGTCGGGTTTTCAGACCCAGGCCCAATTGTAGGTCAAAGCACCTCTGCCATGAACCCGAACTTGGTGGCTGTTCGGCCTTGGGACGTTGCGCGCCGTCTTTCCGTTCAGGGTTGAGGCTGAACGAAGCCCAAATCCAGAGTCAAGGACCGAACCAAACCATGAAGTGTCAACCAGGGACTCCTAGGCTTTACCTTGATCTCGAACGCTAAACGAGCCTTCAACAGAGCCGTCATAGGCAACCTATATATCTCGCTTTTCGGGCGTAGAGTTCAAGTAGAACGTGGCCCATTGGCTTGCACCTAATTAAACCCCACATGAAGGAGGCGGTGGGCCCCTCAGGCGCCTCGCTTCGGCTAGCGCGAAAAGCGCCAACGCCCCGGTGCAGAAATCTACTCGAAGGTAGTTCGCAGCGGGCATGATGCATACCGTGAAGCGGCAAGTATTCCTCACAATCGGGTCCCGTGGAGGCCACCCATTACCGCAGGGACCCTCATGCAAGGCCACACTAAAGGGACTGCGTATGCACCCTTTTGGCCTAGCAAATTGGAAACAACTATCCAAACAAGAACACTAAGGCACTGAAGATATGCACAGGACATGCCATAAGGCGTCAAGCCAACTGGTCAGCATCTCATTGTGTATGGGCGGCAGCGATTTTGGATCTGCAACCCTGGGAACTCAACTTCAAAACAACACACGCTACTGTACAATGCAGTAAAAATACAAACTACTCAGGGGGCAATCAGCTCAGGAGTATTCCCAACTGGTACTCTTTGCCTCCTTCACGGTTTCATGGACGTGAAGGAGGTACTTGTTGTCGAAGGCTTCGGACTGGTTGACCCTCTCTGAGCTGCGCGTAAACTCGCCATAGATCTTATCGGGGATCTTGGGCAGGCCGCCCAAAGGCGGCATTGGTGTCTCCGAGTACTTGGCATCATCTTGAAGATTTCCTTGAACATGTGGGACTTCGGCTTGCCGGCCTCGTTCTTTTGGGAACTGGTAAAGACATTCAGGTCCTTCACCTTCTGCTCCTTGGCCTTTCGGGCCTCGTAGCCAAACGTCAAACTACGCGGGCTGCTGGATAGTTGGTCCCCTCCAGGCTCTGGTTGAGCTGACAGCCAGACAGCGAACTTTGCACGCTGCTGGGTAGTTGGCTGCTCTCCAGGCTCCGGTTGAACGCATAGCCAAACGTCAAACTTTGCACGCTGCTGGGTAGTTGGCTGCCCTCTAGGCTCCGGTTGAACGCATAACCAAACGCCAAACTCCGCAGGCTGCTGGGTAGTCGGCTGCCCTCTAAGCTCCGGTTGAGCGCATAGCACACGTCCAACTCAGCAAGCTGCTGGGTAGTTGGCTGCACCGCATGGACCGCTCGATATCAGACCCTAACCTATATATACATATATATATATATATATATATACATTTATACATATTGTTATAGGTATATAATATTTAGAAAAAGACCTGCCTGGAATTTCAAGCTGCCGCTTGCCGATGCCTTGAGGTCGCAGATGCACGTGGTGTATGCTCTCAGGCCTGGCAGTGGTGTCTCGGGTGCTTTATAGGGGTTGAGATCTTGGGAAGTCAGGTTTCTTGCAGAAGCTCCATAATAGTTCGTAATAAAAAACCTTAGACCTTGAACCCCACAGCCTTACAGAAACCCATGAACACCAGCCGGGCCAGGCCGCAATCCGACGTTTGGCAGGAGAGCATCCAATCCGTGAGCCTGGAGCAGGTGGGTTTCGTCAGGGTCCAGGGTTAGGGGGTCAATTAGAGGGCTTAGAGGGTTTACGGCGTCGGGTTTGGGTTGGGGTGAGGTTTGTATAATTTAGGGCTCAAGATCTGCAGCATAGGAGCTAGGGACAACAAGGGTTTAGAGCTTGAGATTAGGGTGTAGGCAACTGCAGAAGCGAGCAGAGGTCAAGTAGGGCACTTCCTGCAGCAGAGCAGACAGAGAGAGGGACACGGGTTTACACGTGCAGGCTATGGGTTCGTCTGAATAGTCCGAAACAGCTTGGAGAGTGCTATGCCCTCAGTTCCAAAGTTTATTTATTGAGGCCCCTATATTCTTCGGCTTTGCGACTGTGGGGTCTGGATATCCGAAACGCTAGCCGCTAGCCAGGCAGAGCTGGATAGATTGATGCGCGAGAAGATGAGCAGCAAGCCACGACCAACGCAGAAGCACAGGCGGCCGCACTTCTGAGGTCTGTTGGGGATCCCTTGTCGGGGGTCGTTGCGTAGAGAATCCTGCTATTTGCGGTCTCTATTTCGAGTTTGTGGTTTAGGGGGTTTGTCGGCAGTGTTGCACTGCATAACAGAAACGTGCCTGGCTTTTACGAGGGGTTCCTGTGAAGGACCAGGGTGGAGGGCCCTGTGCAGTCTGCTAAGAAGCGATCTTAAGACTTCAAGGGAACCTCACAACAAAAATTGGGATCCTGACCTCGAAACCCCAAGCCTGAGGCCAAAGGAACCCCGGCGAAAGCGCAACCGCGAAGAACCCCCAACATCCTGCAGCCCTGATCCAAAAACCAGCGTAAACCCTGATCAGCCCCAGGACAAAAGAAGCTCAAAAAAGCCCTGAGCAGCGTTTCACCTCAAACCAGACCCTAAGCCCCAAACCCAAAAAAAACACTAACAAAACCCTAAACCCTAAACCCCTCACCCAACCCTAAACCCTAAACCCTAGAGCCCTTCCCTCCTCCGACCCCTCTCCGTCTCAGGGTGAAGGAGGCCATCACTTGGCTTCTCGAGGCCGGTGCTGACCTCGAGGCCTTCGGCCGCTTGAGTCCATTTATGGTATTTAGGGTCATGGGTTTAGGGTTTAGGGTCTTATTCTTTCTTGTTTGTTTGTTGTCCTGAGTTTCATGAATTATTTTGGTATTTCTTGCTCTTTTTGGTCGTCTCAGTGATTCAGTGCTTGTTTTCTTTTGGGGCTTAGTTTGTTGGGTGGGGGTAGGGTTTCTAGCTTTGCCCTTATTGATGTCTGCTTGGGATCGGAAAGGGTTTCTAGCTTTAGGGGAATTTGGGGTGCAGGGGTGGTTTCGTTGCTTAAGGGATTTTACAGCGCTGAATTGGGATGTAGGGCTCGAGTGCGGTTGAATTGAACTGAGCTCAACATGCATCCGAACGCCAACCGTAGACTTCATGCCACCCACAGGCCTGCTTACAAGTATGCAGGGAGGTGTGTACGTATGCATTACATCCAAGAACCCTGCAGAGCCTATACTCCGCTGGAAACCAGTATGGAAGAGCCATGGCAGGCTCTTGCCCGTGTAGTTTTTGGAAAGCATATAGGAAAGGCGATGAAAGTCGTCGCTGCCCTGTTCGGGGTGAACTGTGTTCAAGCCCTAACCGTTTTCGACGTAAGGGTCGACCCAAACTGTCTACCCTAAGCCTCAACCCACAGAAGCCGACCCCGATCCCCTGATCCTGGAGCTCGAACCAAAAAGGCGATACTCAGCTGCCCTACACCCTGAAAGTCAAGCCCACATGCCAGAGGTGCTCTGCGCGGATGGCAACTCCGAGGCTATGTTGGGGAGCAGTGCAGTAGGGTTCCAAACAAGAATACGGTCGTTTTCGACATACGGGTTGAGTACCAGATTCCTTACTTGGGGCATTAGCGCCATAAGAAGGCAACGTGCGACTCTGGGAACCGAAATGCACAGTTGTGCACCTGTTCAGTTTTCAAGCCTTTCGCAAGCCTTCGAGCCTACCTTCTCATCTCCAAGTCAGGTCTAAACCGGAAACGGCGGGGTCGTAATCCAGTGCGCAGGCAAAAACGGAATCTGAGCCACGATGCTGGAACATAATCTGGAGTAAGCCTGTATAGATCATCGTAGAATGTGCCTCTGAGTGAATGCTACATCTTTCCGTCTGCTCCCAAAATCCTGAGCCCAAGACCCTACACTCTACCCTTCTATCTTCCCATATCTCAGACCTTTCAGAAGGTCCGATCGGGTGCCGCATCGCTGCTCGCGGAGTTAGGCCCCGAGGCCTCCGTCACGGCGCCTTTGTTTCATCTCTGGCTGAAGGGTTCTTGAAAATCTAGGGCTTGTTGTTGGGCATCTTCCTTCCAGGGTTCTGTACTGCCGTGGGGATCCTAAACGAGCGTGTGCTTTAGAGAACCCACCACTTGCTGTACTTGGGGTTGTTCTCAAGGTTGTTCTAAGTGTTCTCAGGGAAGGACCATTGTGAAGATTCTTCAGGAAAAGGAGATCCGCATCAGCAGATGGGGAAGCTACCTGGGGACAGGTGGATCGAACAAAAGGCTTTCTTTTTGGAGTATTTGGGTGGTGGTTTTACACCGAGCTCTGCCGCAGGAAATATTGCACTTGTTTCTTGACGAAGGCGGCTCTAAACCCAGGCCCTTGTGCGTTATACCGTTATACCACCATTTAGGGCTCCACTGGGCCTCCGCGTTCTCTGCCAGAACGGCGGAAGTCGAGCCGTGGCGCTCTTGCAGAGCAGCGATGCTCAGGTCGGAGCTTGGGAGCCAGCTTTTTGTTCTTGGGTGTAGGGCCAGGAGAGGCTTTGGGGAAAAGGGAGGTTGTTGTTGGATGTGTGGGTGGTTTTGAGGTTTCTTGTATTCGGGGTTTCGGGTGTTTGGTTTAAGGTTTGGGGGTTTGGGGCTTGGGACCGTCAGTTTGGGATACTAGGCAAGCCAATTCCGCGTCTTCGCCTGGTGACAAGCTCCTTCTTCAAGGGCCCACATATGTTGATCCCTTTCACTACGGGAAGCCCATGTTTGCCCGCATGTGCGCGGTCCCGACATGCCAGGCCCGGGCTACTGCAGCAGAAGCCATCGGGAGGCGCCCGCGCAACCCCACAACTCGAAACTGTCCCTTTAAACGCACCTGTTCGTGCATAATTACTTTGGTGGCCTTCACCTACAAGCCTATGAGGCAAAAGACCAAAAACGCGAAACCAGAAGTTCTGGTGTGGGTTTCTCTGCTTGTTCTGACGGCGCCGAGAAAGTTGCACCGGAACACTACCATACTCTACCCTACCCTACGCTGAAGTTTCGGCTCTTGGGTTCGTCAAGGTACGGGATTTCGGTTTTGACGGTTTTGCCGTTGAAGGCTTTTAAAAGGAAGCTATTGCTTTGGGGCTTTCATGCTCGAGGATTCAGTCTTATAGTGTACAGATTTTACGGTTTCTTGCATCAGATTCAAGTCTCAGGGTCCGGTGATCTCCTAAGATCCTGAAACTCTGGAGGCTTGGCCGCGAAGCCGCGAGCCACGCCGAGGCCTGGGGGATTTCTGCATTTCCGGGGATTTGGCACTCCGGCAGGGCTTTGGCAGTGGAGTTCATGCTGGTTTGGTGGATATCTCTTCGGGTTTCTTGTTGGGGCTCGTTGCAGGAACGAAGCCTTCCTAAACCCTAAAAGTTTCTAACTCCTTAAACCCTGAAGTTTTTCCTCGAAACAACGTGTCAGAGGCTGTGGTCGCTTTGCTCGGCGATTCGGAGACCACGGTGCGATGCCGAGTCGGGACTGGGCTAGATTTTATTATACCAAAGCCCCAGTCTAAATATATCTTATTAGCGCGACTTATTCAGGCATACAAATTTCTTGCAAGGACTTGTAGAAGGTTGAGGCTTTAGGCAATCTTGAGTTAGAGCTTCGGACAGGGGTTTTGGGCTCATGATGCTTTGTTGGGGTTTAAGTTTAGGTTTCAGGTTTGGAGTTTAGCTTTTTTTGTGGGTTTTGAAGGCTTAGGAAGTTGCATGGGGGTTGAAACTGCAACCCTAAGCCTTGGCACCCTAAGCCCTAGACCGTATCCCCAACATCACAGCATCCCTTGATTCGGCCTTTAGGTCTGCAACGGCTTATGTCTTCTAGAAAACCACATTGTGTTAGGCGTTTAGCGTTTAGGGTTTCGTCCAGTCTCTTGGGCTAGGCGAGAGTTGTTTTTTGTCTCTCTCTCTCTCTCTCCCTCTCTCTCTCGGATTTGAGCGGCTCGAGGTTTCGGGCATCAGCACCCTAAATCCTAAACCCTGAAACGAGACCCTAAATCACCAAACTCTTAAGAACCCAAACCTTGCCATTCCTCACCACCCCCCATAGCAACCCTCAAAAACCCTCTTAGAGTAAACCCTTGTAGCAACCACCTCATGCCCGTTTGTGTTTTCAGCTCTCAGAATGGCCTTATATTAACATTAAAACCTTGTAATAGACCGTCAGGTGCGCATGGCCGCAGTGGCCGCCATCGGAAAGCTTGGCCGGGGTCTCAGAGCATCCAGGGGCTTCAAAGGTTTTGTCGGGTGTAGGGTTTCGGTTTCAGTTTCGGGTTTAGGGCTTCGGTTTCGGGGTTGGGGGTTTAGGAGCTTATGGTTCAGGGTACAAAGGGTTTGTAGGGATGCAAGGATTCAGGGCTCAGGGTTTAGGGTCTACACGGCTCCAAGTGTTTTCGTTAACGTTTAGGGTGTCTGCAGAGGTTTCGGGTTTAGGGATTCAGGAGACCAGGATCTGAATCTTAGAGTTCCGAAGGTTAGGGTTTGAGGATACGAAGCTCTAATGCCCGGGGTTTGCAGGTTACGGACCCCAGAACCCTTCAAGGGACATGCAAGGCCCTGAACTTCAGGCACCAAGCCGCCTCCCTATATTCTACACCTTCTAATCGCCCTGGAATTTCTACGGTCCTAGAGCTTTACACCGGGTGCTTGTGCAGATCAGAGAGACGCACCCTACAACACCGTAGGCCCTCAGCCCTAAGCCCTAAAACCTAAGCCTTAAACCCTAAGCCCTAAACCTCAACAAACCCTCAGCCCTAAGCCCCGGGGGGACGCGAGGTCCCGCAGCCGCCAAGTTCTGCGCCTCTGCCCTTGGCTCCGAGAAGCCCCTGGAGCGGATGGCCCGCCACTTCGGACTGGGGGTTCGGGGTTCTCGGGTTTTGGATTTTGGGGTATTGGGTTTTAGGGTTTAGGGTTTTATGGTTTTAGGGTTTGGGGTTCTGGGTTTAGTGTTTGCGGTTTAGGGTGTGGGGTTTTGGGGTTTAGTGTTTGGGGTTGAGGGTTTGGGGTTTTGGGGTTTAGTGTTTAGGGTTTAGGTTCTGGGGTTTTGGGTTTAGGGTTTCGGGTGTAGGGGCACCGAAGGTACGGTTTTAGGGCTGCTGTAATGCTTTCAAGAGGGTTATGGTACCGGCTCTCTGAGGGTTTGTAGGAGGGTTCTATGAGATAAAGGCTCGATGAGTGCTGCTATACGGGGTGAACCCAGTCACTTCCAACTAGTAGCCAATCATTCTCGCGACAATGCCAAACAACTGTGGCGTAGCAGAACTCCTGGAAGAAGTCAAGAGTCTGGTTGGTGTTGTGATAGAAGAGCATTACACGGACATCCATGGATCGAAATGTTCGTAAACATCAGCATCTCACTCCTCTTGTTTCCTGACCGTCCTTCGCCAGTTTTGAAGCCTTTAATCATCAGTAGTACGTTTCCTTAGGGCTCCCTGTTGCCATCATAATAGCGAGCCCTAGCAACAGCATTCCTTAGGGTTCCCTGTTATAACCATACTATAGAACCACCACCCAAGCTCTTATTCTAATTGGTTGCGGCCATTAGCTTATGTCTGGTCCGAAGGCAGCCTGTGAAGCCTTGGGTCATTTCGGAAATGCCGCCGGGAGCTCGGCTTGACGAAGGGCAGCTCTGGAAGGGTTCTGTTTCGGGTTTAGGGGTCATGCCCTAAACTTAAGTTCCAGAACTCTAAGAGCTCAACCCCAACCCCTAAACCGAACACTCTAGAACCCAAATCACCCGACCTGAAAACTCGACCTCTAAACTCGAACCTGAGTGTTTTCCCCATAAGGAAAAAATCTAAGATCAATGATAGGACGTTATAACGGTTATGCGAATACCATTTACTCAGGTTGAAGCCTTGCAAACCCAGGCCGTGGAGCACGCAGCTGCCGTGGCCGGGGGCTTGGCGCTTGCAGGATGGTGCGGCGTTTAGGGGTTAGGGATTTGGGTTTAAGAGTTCCAAATACCCATGTGAGTGATGCCACGGGAATTTCCAATTGGAATGTCGTATTTCGGGCTTCGCTCCGAGGTTCATATGGCAGTTTCTGAAAATAGGGGACCCTAGTATAGTGCCCTAAATAGTAGGATCCTGCTGATAGTCATGAGGTAGATCATGAAGATTGGGATTGTCAGGGTCACCTGCTGAGGCCATCGCTCGTCTCTTCCTGAAGAAAAGTATCGTTCCAAGTTTATCGGACGATCCCCGATGGGAATCCACAGGAGCTCAGAACCATGAACCCTCAGCGCGGACGAAGTCAACCCTGTGCTTTTTGACACTACAGCGAAAGAAGCTACCGAAGTTAGCACTACTGCTGTACGAGTGCTAGTGTGTGTGTGTGTGTGTGCATGTTGCCCTTCTGCGCCTTTAGTACACTTCTCGATTTGTGCGTTTGCACCTGACGTCGATGACAAGTGTCGTGTCATCCTTTGCGCAGGGGCCTGCTACTGGAGCCTCCAAGGCTACAGATCGTAGTGCATTACTCAAGGCATGAAACTACAGACAATTGCAAAAACATGCAAAGGAGGAAGGGGGTTAGGCTTTCTGTACTTCAACACCCCTCCTTGAGTTCTCCGTCAGGAGTGACTCACCAAATTAGACAATTTCTGTCTTCGAGAGCCTCAGCCCCATCTCTGACGTCTGTCTGCACACCAAGTGCAAAAGTTACGAGTATCAACAGTAGTGGAATGCGTCAGATAAGGGCACCCTCTGTAGAAATGGACTGCCTGACCTCTACGAGTAGAAAGCAAGTCGTCTTCCATCGACACACCAAACTCAGCATGAACATTGGTTTGTGTACTTGCATCCACTCTACGAGAGCCTTNTGTAGAAATGGACTGCCTGACCTCTACGAGTAGAAAGCAAGTCGTCTTCCATCGACACACCAAACTCAGCATGAACATTGGTTTGTGTACTTGCATCCACTCTACGAGAGCCTTGAAGTCCCTGGGCCTGCCTCTGAAGCTCCCTTGAAACCGCTCTAGTCACCCTCGTCCTAATACCTTGGCGCTGCACGGGTGGTGCGGAGGTGGTTCGATGACTGGCTTGCGGAGGAGGAGGAACTGGAACAGTAGGCGGCATTGCAGGTGGTGGAGGCACCTGAGTAAAGTGCCAGTGCACAGAGGTTGCAGGAGCGTGGATGGCTCCTTGCGGCACGCTGGGCGGGCTAGGTAGCCCGGAAGATGA
>BGNK01005597.1:10304-28644 GCA_003297005.1 Symbiodinium sp. clade A Y106
CTAGTCGACTCCGTCTCCTTTCTCGGGTGGGCCCGGGGGGGAGGGAGAGGAAGAAAGAAGGGGAGAGGAGAGAACCACGTTCTTGTGCCTGCTGTCTTGGTGAAGGGCTAGTGTGTGTGCAGGCTGTCTTGGTAAAGGGCAGTGCGCGCTGTCTTGGTCAAGGGCTAGTGCACTTGCTGCTGGTAGCGCAAGGGCATGTGCACATGTTGCCGGAGGGCAGTTGGATAGGCGCACGTGCTGTTGCTAGCCGGGAGGTCACGGACCCGGAAGGTCTGGGATAGGACCTCAGCGGAGATCTTCGCAGAGGGCAGCGAGGTGCTGCATGAGATGAGGCGAGCACCCCCAGTGGGGGCAGTGGCGAAGGGCGAGCCTTAGACCAGTCTTACAACAGGACCCCGGAGAGCGACTGGCCCTTGGGCTCCTACAAGGTCGACTCGGCCACTTCGCGGCTTGAAGGATAGACAGCATCTCGACATCCACCCCAAAAGAGTGCTCAAACCGGCTTGGGTGTACCGGATAGAGGAGAACGAGGTCATCCAGGTTTCGGCGAGAACCGGCCAAGGCGAGAAGCTAGTCAAGCAGATCCCCCAACAGGGTGGATAGCATTCCAACAGGGAGTGCGAGGGATAGGGCGCTGGGACGCCAAGGGGGCTATCTTCCGTTGCATTGTTGCCTGCGATAGCTGTGGGAAAATCAGTGCAACAAGAGGATGTTCCACGCGATAGAAAACCACGGCGAGATGGGCCACACCTGTAGGGTGTGCCGCCCAGGCTGGTGGCTAGAGCCAGCCGTTGGGATAGAGCAGCCCCCGGATAGTGGCTGAGGCTAGGAAAAGTTCGTCACAGTTTGCGGCGAGTCGGTGCTGGAGTGCTAGTGCGTCGGCAGCCAGAAAGCAGGCTCGGTGGGGTGGGGATAGTCGTGACTCCTGGCTAGAGCCGACGAATTTTCTTTCAAGCTCAATTTCTCGCTGGGATAGAGCCCTGATGGGTACGCCGAGGGCTCCTTCGGATGCCGAGCTGGCTACCAATCTGGCTAGGGGCTCCACCGACTTGCGGTATCTGCTAACCCAGAATCGGGTGGATGACAAAGCCCAGGCTATTCTTTTCAAAGCCGGGGTGGGTACGATCGCAAAGTTTTCGGCGAGCTTTGGTCCTCAAGGATGATTTTTCGATAGATTCAGATGTGGATACAGGCCTGGCGAACAGGGCTCTCGCGGCTAGCTTTGTGGTTGCATGGCAAGCCGCACAGGCTAGAATCAAAGGCCGTGCTGAGCTAGAATTAGAAGCTGCTGCCCAACTCTGCGAGTGGGCTAAGCCGATAGCCCAGACGGACTATATGGCTATGAGGCAGGCGTTTGCCCTCAAGTTCGGAGAGCCAGAGGATAAGCACGTGCCGGCAAAGGAGTACATCGAAAGGAAACTCCACGAGCTAGAGACCGGCGAGTTCAGGGCAGAGCCCCTGAGCGAGGTCCTCTCACGGGACGAGATACATCCAGAGACTCTCGTTCCGCAGTGGGATAGCAAGGGCACGATAGTGCTAAAGAAGGCTAGCTCCAAAGGAGCCTTGCCGGCTAATCCCGAACAGCTCCGGCTAAGGCTGACTGTGATGGCTAGTGCCCTCCTCATGATACAGTTGCATCATCCTGGCCGTGTGGAGGTAGCGGATACGAACCAGCAGCTATTTGAGAAATACAAGGACTATCTCCTTGGCGACTATTGTTACGGGCTAAGGTCGAACGAGGCTAGCAGATCGCTAGCACCACCCTGGACCTTGGTTCTGTCGTGCGAGAGGGCTATTCGTAAGTTTGCTTACAAACAGATGGCTAATCTCTCGATAGGTTTTGCCGACGCCCTCGCCCTGGCCTGGAGAGATGCGGCTACTAAGGAGAGGCACTTCACCACTCCCTTGTCGCTACGCAACAAGCGGCCGCAGCCGTGGAATCGGGTTACCCCGCAGGAGACGGCTAGCAAGGGCAACGGCAAGGGGCGAGGCAGCACGGGCAAGGCTAAGAACAAAAAGCAGAAGACTGGCAAGGAGAGAGAGGGCTACAGTCGGACCTCCGACGGCAAGCCCATTTGCTACCGCTACAATGCCAAGAACGGCTGCAAGAAAGGCGACAAGTGCCACTTCGTGCATGTTTGCACGAAGTGCCTGGGCGAGCACCCGGCTACCAAGTGCACCCAGGCGAAGCCGGACCAATCTGCATCGGCTGGCTGACCCGCACGTGGCAAGACGAACCGGATACGTGCACTCTACCTCTTCTCTGGCAAGGATAGCGCGGGCAGTGTCAAGGGACACCTCAGGCGATTGGCGACTAGCTTCCACTGCGATGTTACCGTTACACTGGTGGATAAGCAGCTATAGGCCGTCGCTATGACCTCAGTCTCCCCAAGGTTAGACAGCGCTACTTGGACCTCGTGGATCAAGGCTACTTTGATATGATTTTCATGTCGCCGCCGTGTGCTACCTTCTCTAGGGCGACGTGGGCTAACTTCTCGGGGCCGCGACCGGTGCGGAGTCTCACCAAACCCCGTGGAGAGGAGGTGCTCACGGCTAAAGAAAGAGACCGGGCGATTGCAGGCAACATTTTTGCTGATTTTTGCTGGGATATTGCTAAGTTGGGGGCTCAGGGCAAGGCTAGCTTTCTGGTGCTGGAACAGCCCGAAGACCTTGGGGCTATGACAGCAGGGCCTCACAAGGGAGAGAGGCCGGCGAGCATGTGGCAGTGGCCACAACACGCGGAATCCATCCAGGTAAGGGCTAGTTTCTAGGTTGTTCGGCTACTTCTCAAGACACATCTGGGGCTACCGGACTTCATGGCCGTCGGCCCGCCGAGCTTTGACGGTGCTGGCTACTATACAGGGCCCCTTCCGGCGAGGACACCGCCGCCCAGAGCTCGGCGATGGCGGCGAAACCGTCTTCGGCGACGTGGCCTCCCAAGCTTTGTGAGTGGCCAGCACAGCTTGCACTGGCTACCTGCACTGCCTCTGCTACGACAGCTCCTCCGGAGAAGGGGGGCATTGCAGGATAGCACGGAGAGCACGGTGAAGGAGATGCCACGAAACCAGAGGGCGAGAGGGTCCTAGGGGGGACCGGACAGCCACGGAAATGCTACCAGATAGACGGGGCTAAGGACTTCCATGACGGCGGGGGAGTATGTTCTCCAGGACGTTGGCCCCGGGATCGACGTGGCTACGCAGACGATGGTTGGTGGGACTGGCTACGGGACAAGCTACGCGAGGTCGTTCTGGCAAGGATAGGCCCCAGGAGGAGTTGGAGAAGGAGGCCTTCCGGATGGCGGAGCTAGGTGAGGAGGGCTGCAACCTCGTTCAGGATAGGCAGCTACATCACGACGTCCTGGGGATCCTCCAGAAGTGGATAGAGGGCCAGGATAAAAGCGAGTCTGGGCTACTGGACGTTCCGGAGGGACAACCTCTCCGCCTACGGCTACTTCGAGCAATACTGGAGATCGCAGGCGGACCCGGATAGAGAGTTTCTCAGGCGAGCCGAGACGGGGCTACCCTTAACGATCCTCGAAGAGCTACCCAGGACTCCACATGTGTTTGAGGAGCGGCTAGAGGACCTCCCGTGGGAACCCGGGCTAGCTTGGGTACCGAACTACTCCTTGGTTAGAGAGCATCGCGACCTTGTCAGGCGAAGTTCGACGAGGATGTCTCGGAGGGGCTCATGGAGAAAATGACCCTCGGCGAGTTCAAGGCTAGGTTTGGCGAGGACCGGGCGATAGCGGCAATTGGCTGTGATAGTCGAGGACGAGGAGAAGGATAAGAAGCGGATAATCCACGATGCCACGCACGGCGTGAAGGTGATTAACCGGATAAAGTGCCGCGACAGCTCCGGGCTCCGGGGGCTAGGGAGAAGAAGCAGCTTCTCCGCGAGCTGGAATCCGAGGGCGAGGTGGCCTGTTCGGTCGTGGGGGATATCTCCAAGGCCCACATGGGTTGCCAGATCGACGAGGAGGAGACGATCCCCGACGACCCGGATAGCCAGCTTGTCTACGTCAACAAGGTGGGCACTTTTGGGCTCTCCCCGGCTAGCTACTGGTGGACCAGGATAGCAGCTTGCGGGATAAGGGCTACCCATCACCTGTTGGCGCCCGGCTATCCCCTGGAGCTACTCCTGTATGCCGATGACCTCGAGTCACCTTTGAGTTATCTCTTCCTCGCGGTCCTGGGATATCCTTTCAAGTGGGCGAAGACTCGGGGTGGCTATTGTGTGGAGTGGCTGGGGATGGAGACGGACCACACGGCAGCTAACTGGTTGGGAGAGAAGTCGAGCTCGGGCAAGGTGGCGGCGAAGGAGATGCAGCAGGGCCTGGGGCGGCTATAGCCCTTGACTGGGAGAGGCCCTTCTTGGGCCCCCTCCACGCCTGGTCGGCGGCTATCCAGGGACGCGAAGGCCTACTGGTGATTCCCACGATGTTGCGCGTCCTCATGACCTGGCTAGCCGAGAAGCTCACCTCCGGCGACAGGCTCCAACGTCCCGTCCGGCTACTCCGAGGGCTACCACCGCTGAGTTTCTACACTGACGCCAAGGCGGAGTCCACGAGAGCGTGGATAGGGGGCTTCCTGGAGCTAGGCGAAGGGAAGCCGAGACCCTGGTTCTCTCTCGAAGTGGATAGAAGCTGGGCACCTTGGGCCTTCTCCAAAGGAGACCCGAAGAAGGTGATAGCTGCGCTAGAGTTGCGAGCGACCCTCGTCGGGATACGTCTCTGGGTCCCGGAGGGCGAGGATAGGAAGACCTCGCGAGTTGCCATCAGAGGATACACGGATAACAATAACAAATCCAACGAATCCCTCTTGAAGAAGGCTACAGTGGATACGGAGAGATCTCAACCAGCTAGCGGATGACCTCACCAACGAAGAGTTCAAGTCTTTTGATCCCGGCTTGAGGATAGCCCTCAAGGGGAGCAATCTCCGTTGGAGGATACTGGACCGGCTACTCGTGCACTCCGATAGTTTCTATCGGGAGCTAGGAGTGCGAAAGCGAGAGGCACCGGCGAGGGTGCCACGTTTTGGCCGTAAGGTCCGTCGGCTAAATCCCTGGTAGCCTGAGTGGCTTCGCTTAGGGGATGGCTAGCCTGAGGCTAGCGACAATCTCCANGCGAGGGTGCCACGTTTTGGCCGTAAGGTCCGTCGGCTAAATCCCTGGTAGCCTGAGTGGCTTCGCTTAGGGGATGGCTAGCCTGAGGCTAGCGACAATCTCCAGGCTAACTGGGATTTTTTTGCCACATCCATGAAAAAGGAGTGTCTCGGAGAGCTGCTGTGTTGTGAGCTCGTTGTCGTTACTCGGCTAGTACGACTACTCTAGCTAGTACCACTTGGTGGCCTGCAGGGGATGGTGGTGGGCTAGATTGGGCTAGTGCACGTACCTCGNGTGTTGTGAGCTCGTTGTCGTTACTCGGCTAGTACGACTACTCTAGCTAGTACCACTTGGTGGCCTGCAGGGGATGGTGGTGGGCTAGATTGGGCTAGTGCACGTACCTCGTGACGAGGGACGAGTTACGACTATGTGTGCTAGCCCGATAATCCTCCCACCGAAACCATCGCAGGTGTTTCGGATAGAAACGAAGTTTCTACTGCTATCTACTTGCTCTCTTTGGGCTATTGTCTTCAACATGCCAGAGCAGAGATAGCATGACTTTGGAATGGCGAGGAACCTTGCTTGCTTCCGTGGCCATTCTGGCTAAAGTCCCCCAAGGGGGGGTAAAATTGAAGTACCCACCCTTCCCACCCTGGGGATGGCTAGCCTGAGGCTAGCGACAATCTCCAGGCCAACTGGGATTTGTGCCACATCCATGAAAAAGGAGTGTCTCGGAGAGCTGCTGTGTTGTGAGCTCGTTGTCGTTACTTGGTGGCCTGCAGGGGATGGTGGTGGGCTAGATTGGGCTAGTGCACTTAGAGATTTTCCCATTATCCAAACCAGAGGTTTTACCTCCACAGCACGCAGCCACTGCAAAGGAGGTTGGCAGCACCTTCCCATTCCCACGCGTGGGTGCGATTTGGGTCGGTCAAGGCTTGGAACCACTCCTGCAAGGTGGGTTTGTGGCCCCAGCCAATGTTGGAACCTTCCCGCTTTTTGCAAGGGCGCGCCTTTTCAGGCGGAGCCGCCTTTGGCTGGTGGCTTAATGATGCCTAATGCAGCGTACACCGGGGGCTGGTCCTTGCCACAGGCGCGGAGCATGGCTTGACCCCGTCTTGCCAGGTGTTCAATCATTCGCCGGTGCTGGGCGTCCGCAGTTGCAATGCCGCCGGCCTCCCTGTCCGCAATGTCCAAGGTCGAGGTGTACTTTTTGCACTCTTCATCCGCGAGGTCATTGGCACGTTGACGCCAAAGATTAACCTCGCCGCAGGCCTTGATGAACTCTTCCTCGGTTTTGTGCGAGGGTATCCAATGCCACCTAAGCCTGGAGGGGTCTCCCTCGTGAACCTGCTGCCAAAGGTCTGCATTGGATTTGCTTGGCTTGGCAGCCCGGCTCCGCTTTTCAACTCCTGCGCAGTCCAAGGTGAGGTCGAGGTCCCGTTGGGTGTGTTGGAGCAGGAGCGCAACCGCGTAGGTTTCCCCTCAAAATACAGTTTGGCGACCTGGAACTTGTGCAGTGATACTACCTATCTGCAGGAGGTCTTGCCCCTCCTTTTTCAGCGCGAGGACGCTGACCCCAACACGCCGCAGTCTAGGGTNGCGAGCGTGGTGTCGGCTCTCAGCCCAACCAAGCCTCGCGACCACAAATTTGGGACCCTCAAGCTTCCCTTGGCTGAACCAAGCTGGTGTCTGAAGCGGCTGCGTGTCCCACCACTGGCTCAAGTGAACAGAACGTGGTCCCACGTGCAAGGGACGCCGCACAGGGGGCATTCTTTAATTCCTCCGGCTTTGTCGTGGGCCAGGGCACCTTGCCACACCGCCTGGAGGGCAGGTAGGAGCCTCCTCAAAAAAAACTACGTGAGAAGGATGCCACCACCGCCCACAGCCTCCAGGCGGTGTGGCAAGTTCCCCTGCCCACGACAACGCCGGAGGAGTTAAAAAATTCCCCCCTGTGCGGCGTCCCTTGCATGTGGGACCACGTTCTGTTCACTTGCCAGTGGTGGGACACGCAGCCGCTTCAGACACCAGCTTGGTTCAGCCAAGGGAAGCTTGAGGGTCCCAAATTTGTGGTCGCGAGGCTTGGTTGGGCTGAGAGCCGACACCACGCTCGCNGCCAGTGGTGGGACACGCAGCCGCTTCAGACACCAGCTTGGTTCAGCCAAGGGAAGCTTGAGGGTCCCAAATTTGTGGTCGCGAGGCTTGGTTGGGCTGAGAGCCGACACCACGCTCGCCTACTGCCACAACCCCGTCCTCAACTACACGGGCGTGTTTGCTGAAGGTTATACCCTTCCTACGGAAGACCTGGTCTTCGCCACGGACGCCAGCGGAGGCAAATGGACCAAGGACCCTAGACTGCGGCGTGTTGGGGTCAGCGTCCTCGCGCTGAAAAAGGAGGGGCAAGACCTCCTGCAGATAGGTAGTATCACTGCACAAGTTCCAGGTCGCCAAACTGTATTTTGAGGGNACCCTAGACTGCGGCGTGTTGGGGTCAGCGTCCTCGCGCTGAAAAAGGAGGGGCAAGACCTCCTGCAGATAGGTAGTATCACTGCACAAGTTCCAGGTCGCCAAACTGTATTTTGAGGGAAACCTACGCGGTTGCACTCCTGCTCCAACATACCCAACGGGACCTAGACCTCACCTTGGACTGCGCAGGAGTCGAAAAGCGGAGCCGGGCTGCCAAGCCAGGCAAATCCAATGCAGACCTTTGGCAGCAGGTTCACGAGGGAGACCCTCCAGGCTTAGGTGGCATTGGATACCTTGGCACAAAACCGAGGAAGAGTTCATCAAGGCCTGCGGCGAGGTTAATCTTTGGCGTCAACGCGCCAATGACCTCGCGGATGAAGAGTGCAAAAAGTACACCTCGACCTTGGACATTGCGGACAGGGAGGCCGGCAGCATTGCAACTGCGGACGCCCAGCACCGGCGAATGATTGAACACCTGGCAAGACGGGGTCAAGCCGTGCTCCGTGCCTGTGGCAAGGACCAGCCCCCGGTGTACGCTGCATTAAGCCACCAGCCAAAGGCGCCTCCGCCTGAAAAGGCGCGCCCTTGCAAACCAACAGCAACAGCAACAACAACAACAACACCGGCACCAACACCAACAGCAGCACCAGCACCAGCACCAGCAGGCGCAGAGGCAGGGGCACAACAGCAACAACAGCAACAACGACAACAACACTCCCAACCTCAACCTCAACATCAAACACCAGCAAAGGAGCACCAGCAGCGCCAGCACCAGATAGCACCAGCACCGCCATCACCACCGCCACCACCACCACCACCACCCACCAATAAGAGTAACACCAGCAGCAGCAGCAGCAACTACTTGTACCACACGTGCAACAGCACCAACACCCGAAACAGCAGCAGAAATAACACAAGGGGGCGGCACGATAACACGGCAGTTTCGCAAGTATAGTTTCGGGCAGAAGTGATGACAAGACTTCAGGCGCAGCTTGTAACGTCGTCTGGCGAAAACGACACTCCTCTGCTGATCAGCCGGCAAGTGTCAGATGCGCCGAGAACTTGGTGCACAGGGTCTTATCGCAGCATCTTCACGCATGAATGCGCTGATGGGTCATGTACCTGGTACAGTACAATGCAGCTTGATGGCGAAAGGAAGCAACAACACTCCAGCGGGTCCTCGTGTGTGTAGGTTGGGCTTCTGGCGATCTAAGGTCCGACATCCACCAGACGGCAAGATCCCAAGAGAAGCACTGGGTCAGTCGAAGTCGCTTATAGACACCAAGTTGTCAGGCACCGGAAGCTCCGACTGCCAAATCCAACCAGCCAAGCGCAATCCAGCGAGGCACACCAGAGCCAGAGCAGCAAGAGCAGCCAGAGGCCAGCGGCCTAATTCCCACGAAGCTGGAGGCGACTGAGCCCGGTTCGGGTAGGTCAGGTGTGGACGAGAACGAGACTGCAGAGCCTGCTGGAAGGCTGACTCAACAACTGGAATCAAGCGCACATGAGGAGGAACCGCCAGCAGCACCGCCAGGTGTAGAAGGTCCACCTGGTTCGCAGGGAGAAGACAAGCTTCGGCACATCGAGCAGTCAGTAGAGGAGCCGCAGCCCCCACAGCCACAGCAGGAGAATTGGCCCTCAAAAGACCAGGAGCAAAAGAGGCGAGAAGACATGAGCCATGCCTGTGTCGGTCCAATGGCCCTGTGGCACATGTCGAACATCTGCAGGAGCGCCCAAGCCACAGCAAGCAGAAAGACTCTCCCGGAGACGCCAGAGGTCAGCGGGTGCCGTGTCGGATCCTGCAAAAACATGTCCGATGAGCGTTCCACCAACACAGCAAGTGGTGCAGACGTTACGGGTCTGTGAATTACGAACCTGATCGTCGTATCGCCTTTAGATAATTTAGATATCTATGGACTTCAGGAGTCGAACTGTGGAAGCATGGTCGGTGAGCCAGAGGGCATGTATACCTCATTATAGCTTCCAACTGATCTGCTCATTCCGTTTCATGGCAATCCTCCCGGGCCCCGGGTAACCCCGGCCTCTCACGACAAGGATGCGTCAATTCGGTGCGCACGTTCACTTACACCAGCCTGTCCTCTTTGTGACAATCACGTTTCAGAAAATTGCATCCGGAGCCAACGCCCCAAGCCAAGCAGTAATCACCCGGCAAGTAATCACCCGGCAAACCTGCCGCGCAGGATCGAAAGGACTGTGCCAGCACGAGCCAGCAAGGCGGTTCCCAAAAGGTCTGCGCATACTCAAAGTGCAGCTTCTGCCAAGTGTTTCCAGCCATTTCAGATATTTCAGTTTGGCTAGCCACGTGCAAACCGGTCTCAGAGTTGTCCACGGTCACCTCGGACGCACCTTCGTTTACAAACCCAAGAGTCGAAGGAGACTCGTCGCCAAACTGATGCAGGTGCGCAAGTCTCTTCCAGAAAATCCAAGTAGTCGGGGCTCGTGGCTGTAGCTAAGAGAAGACGCAACAGACGGTGTGATCAGGAAAGCCAGAAACTCCTTCAACAGACCTTTGCGGCCCTTCCTGATTTTGAAGTGCACTTGCTCCGTGGTATTGTGCGGAGTTGCAGGACAGCCTCTTCGGCTCGTCAAAAGCAACACGCGGCTCCACCGCGTCCCTTTTCGATGATGACGACGACGAGGCTAGAGTCTTTCGGGAGAACTACTTCTGTCAAAAACAGTTCACAGTTGTCAGGATCTATGGCTGAGGTTCCGACTTCGTCCATGTTCGTCCGACCTCGAGAGTGTAGTCCCCCGCTGCCTTTCATCATTTCCTCACAGTCTCTCGCAGCGTAGCGGAAGTATCCAATCCGATGTCAGGTCTTCCTGGCAAAGCCAAAGAAGGCTTCGTCACCGAGCAAGACAAGGCTCAGCTGCCTGCTGCCGGCGATTTCGAGCCGCAGTCAAGCATGGCACCGCTGACGGTACATTGGCATCATAACACCAGCCGTTGCCGGCCCGTGCAGATGCATCAGATGCGATGACAACCTACACTGGACCTGCACTCTCCTTTCAGAATCTAGCTGTCTCGCTTGTCATACCGTCCGCCATTCGACTGTGTTGAAACAAGAGAGCCTGCTTGCATAAGAACCATCCAGAAGATAAACGGCTGACTATGCTCCTGACCGTGAGCGCAGCGCAACATGCTGCAGCAAGGGAGCATGAGTGGCTGGGCCCTTGTAGTGCCGCTCGGCGTACAAGTATGCGAGACAGCAAAGGTCAAGTTCTGCTTCCCGGGTGTTTGTTGAATTTCCAGGCTGCTCGTTCTCACGCTCCTTTTGCTGTGCAGCGCCTGCTGCGGGAGACGAGTCGCCAAGTGCTTTGTCGACCCTCGACGAGGCGTTCAAGTGCCTTTGTGTCCTGTTAAACTTTGCACGCATGTTTCTGAGTGTACCTGGGTAGACATGACGATTGGGCTTCATAGCATCAGCAGAGTGGATAGAATTGCCTCACAAAGCAGCTCTTAAAAGGCTTGCACAAGTATATCCTGCTCTCGCTCATCTGCCTTTTCATTCCTGGTCCATACTTCCACGATGCCTGTCAAGCAATGGCTCAGTGGTGACTGTGCTGTGTTCGCCACCACTTTCGCCAGTGATGACCACTGAGGATGGCCTCGTGCAGAGCTTCAAGGGTCCAATCTCTGCAGCTGGGATTGCCATAGCTGACGGCATGGGCATGGCACACGTGCACAACATTCTCACTGAGGATACAATGGATTTGAGCAACTCCCAGTTTGCTTCGCTCTTCGTCGTGAGCTCGCTGACAGGCATCGAATGCGTTGAACTGCATAAAGCTGTGACTTAGCAAAATCTTTTTGGGAACTCCTCAGCTCACAAACTTGTGCAACTCCTGGAAGCTCATGAGAGATGTTCCCGATGCGCTCAGTCATGTGAATGTGACATGACTCAATTTCCTGACGAACTTGCGTGGTTAATCCCTTTTAAACCTGGGTGCAGGGGTGCTTTGTTCTCCAGGCAGTGGCTTGGCTCGATTAGGTAGTCCGGACTCCCGTGACATCCTGTGACCAAACACATATCCAACTGACATATCAGACCCAGCCCACATCCTCAGGCTTGTTGATTTCTCGTGTGGGGCGCACGAGCAGTGCTATAGCAGCGAGCTTTCTGGCTGCGATAGGCACGGCAGGGATTGGAGGAGGGACCAGGGATGTGAAGCTCGGCCATGTACGACCAGACAGCCTCTAAGCACGGTGCATGTGCAGAACGAAGACGTCAAGTGCTTGGCAGACAACGTGTGCCAGAACTGTCGATGTAGCACATTTTGAAAGCATTCTGAAAGAAGCTAACTCTTCAGCAGTGTGCCGCACACTTGTCGTTTTCCATGTGTTTTCAGGCCTCATCAAGCCGATATATACCGATAGGGCTCTCCAAGTCCCATTCGTCTGCACTTACCCCTCTTGCCCCCCCTTTCTGACCGTAATCTCGAGGAATGGTGGTGGCCAGTGCTGAATTTGCCATGCGAGTGCGAGAGATACTGCTCCGCCTCAGCTATATTCAGATCTTACTTATAAATCTTATAACAATTTCGCGCGGGACGGAGTATGCGCATCGCTTCCCGCCTAGTCTCGTGCGCAGCAAAAAAGAAAAGTTGCACAGCATTACTATTGGCACCACCACCTCGGAATTGTAGAAAAGACGATATGCATGCCACAATCCGTCGACCCCGGTATCAAAGCAAATTGGAAGCTGACTGACTCTAGTACTTTGTGCAATACAGTGGCAAGAACGCGAGACACATGCTGAGCTGAACATGCCCGGAAGAGTGGGTCAGATGCCCGCTCACTCCACCACAAAGCGTTGCCTCCGCGTGAAGTAGACATGCCCGACGCCGGGTCTTGTCCGGGTTAATCTGTCGCAGAAAGACTTGCGGATGTGATTGACCTCTTCTGGCACCTTCCTCGCACGGCATGTAATGTAGGTGCCTGAGGAGACGTTGGAAGACCTGGTACTAGTCACTAGTCCTGACTCAGTAGTGACCTGTCGCAGGTTCCAGTGTCACGACCATGGGATACCTGTGGAAAAGTTTGGTGCTGATGCTCTTCGGAAGGCTCCTGTTTTGGTTAGGCCTCAATGCGCCTTGGCACACGAAGCTTATCACTACCACATCATTCGATTGTTAGCGCAAGTCGGCCAAATGATACCATGTCAGCCTGATTGTGCGGACTCTGAGACAGGTTCTGCTCATGGTGCAAACCATTTTGACATACGATCTCTTCAAAGGAGCGGCAGCAAAGCAGTCTCTAGTTCAAGCGCGGCTCTGCAAGTAACAAAGCATCCTGGGGGTTCTGCCAACCTGAGCTGGTCATGCAACCAGACGGTCAAGAAGTGTACTTTTGTAGGGAGGTCAAGCTGGCAGCTTTCGATGCTTTCAGCTCAAGTCAGCACAGAAGATGATGTGATCTGGACAGGAAGAAGTTTGAATTGTGCCATGACCACAATCGTGCTCTCAATCCGTTTGGGAGGCGAGGTGCTAATCCTATGTAATCCTCAGGCTTCATGCTATGAGTGAACACGCTCGGAGATTGAAGCATGATAGAGCACTTGTGCGAAGCTGGCTTTTGGGTTGAATAGAACTTGGTTTTGTTTTGTCTTGACACACGGCATCCAGGCAGCATGTCCTATCCGATGTCTGGGCCACTTCTCCACAGCCTGGGTGTATTAGATTCGTTGTGGTTCTCAGCAGCTCGGTCGAGACTTCCTGTCGTGGAACATGCGTAGATTCGGCGTAGATAGTCAAGCTTGGCTGAACGCAAATCTGCCACGAGGGTCGGCAGCCTTTGAAGACATGAATTCCGGAGCTGTCTGAGGTGATGCTGGTTGTGGCTGCATTCCTTTCGACTCTGTTATTTGGCTATTTGTTTCAGTGGACGGCCACTGCTCGGGCTGTTCGTCCGATGCTGGAGCGGCGTCAGCCACCATCTAGCATAGAGCTGGCTTTGCTTCGAAAGGTCCCCAAGCTCGCCGGTGCCCAAGCTGCCCAAGTTGCAACTCAAAGCAGCATGTGCCTCCGCGAAAGCGCCATGACATCAGAGCAGAGCCTCCGGCGCTCCATGACTGCAGCGACTGCAGCGGCTGAGGTCTTCGTATTCTTGTCAGGCATTGCAGCTATCTGGGGTGTCGTCTTTCCCTTTGAAGTGATTGGCGACGACATGCTCCAAAAGGAATTCGGATACTCGGCCGACAACGCCGGCTTCATCATTGCATTGGCTCCTATGATTTCAATCTGCAGCCCTGCGTTCGCACCTTTTCTCGGATCCAGTTTGGCACACAAGCTGGTGGCGTTTGGCTCTTCGGTTGCAACTGACAGCATCTTCTGCTTGCAAAACTTTGTCTGCCGGCGTGTACCTACTCCAGCAATCGGCAATCGGATTGCAACTCTTTCTGTTCTCCGCATCGTTGTAACTCGGGACATGGGATGTCAAAAGGTGTCAACAGGCAAAGGCTGGGCTCCTGCGAGCCGAAGCTGAGCTGACTCTAAGGAACCGGCATGCTGCTCCTTGTGATTGCATTTTTGGTTATCGCTGTGCTGAGATGGATTGTTCTCGGCATCCTGCTTGTGGGACTTGGATATGCAGCGCCTCGGAAAGCATAACTTGTCAAGGTTAGCTGTAAGTGTTACCACGACGTACGCTTCGAAATCTTTGTATCTTAGGTATCTGTATGTGCTTCTTACAGTACTCTCCCTCTGATCATTGCCGCCGTCGCCCCTGCTGATCTTCAAAAGAAGATGGAAAGCTTGGCAGTGGGCATGAATCAAGCGGGCTCTGGGACGAGCATGATTGTCTCGAACCTCACGATAGGCATTATCAAGGACTCCGGTCCAATCTGCTGGTCTGCTAGGATTGTTGTTATCGTTCTGTCAGGACCTAGCTTCTTACAGATGGGCCTGTGTCTATCTTGCAGCGGTGGCCTGTTGTGGACTTGCAAGCGCTTCTGGGCACAGTTCGTAGCGAGTTCTGGTTTGCATGCCGCAACGCTACAGAGGATAGCAGCTGATGTCACGGAAGTTGCCACATTTCCGAACAGGAACGACATTTAGACTCTGTTCAGGTTTGCTTTGTGTTCAAAACCTGTCCACGAGAACTTTGCGATCCCTCCGTGGAGACTCCAATGGAGGCCAGTGCAAGTTTTGCGATCCATTCGCCTTGGGCCAGGTGGGCACTGTTTTCTGCTGTTTTGGGTTTCCGTTGGGCAAATCAAGTCTACACGAAGCAGCAAGCTTGTCATCGGAAGGAGCAGCTGTCAGGGAGAACCAACATGCAATCTCATCTGAGTTGTTCGGGAAACGATAGTTGGCAAATAGCCAAACGTCCGTTCTTCTCGCTTGTCCAGGATGTGTCGACAGTGGCTGGGGTGGATGCTCCGGCAAGCCTGCAGACGAGCCACTCGGGGAGTGCTCTCGAAATTCAGGATGAGTACTACCGGCCGGAAACCAAGACCTTCCTCATGCCTGGCCTTCCGTCTTCCACGCCGCTCGCAGCAAAGGACAGATGCGTGATGGACATGGGACTTATTTGGATGTGTGCGTCTCAACACGCTCCTGTGTTGATCTGTATATAGGTATGTGGTGCCATGACTGAAGCTTGCAAGACTCGCAAAGAATCCGGGTGTAGCATGTGCTGCATGACACATACAAATGTGTTGTGGATGGAGTTGGTATGTACATAAACGGGTGCACGGACACCTCCAAAATAGGTTGCCTACTAAGTAACAGTAAGCTTCTTGCATCACCAAAAAGGCTGCACACCGGACTCGCTTCCCTCCTTCCAGGCATGTCGTGCCGAGATTCTTTTCCAGCATTGCATGCATGGAGGAGTTCGTACCGCATGCCTCAGCTGTTGCGTTCAAGGCTTGGGTCGCCGAATGAGTCTGACAGTCATGCTATCCTGCGCGGCACACTACAACCACAGCCTCCATATCTGACATGATAGGATGAAAGGTATACAAGAGCTAGAGCATGTCCGGTGAAGATGTGCGACGACATTGAGCCCAATGGCCACTGTGGCAGTAGAGCGATGCCCAGATGGCGAGCATCGCCTGGTGGCACTGCGCCATCTGCAGGCAGACGAGGCTCAGTCGAAGCACGAAGATGTATCGGTTATCGTATTATGGAGTTGTACGGTATCATCCATGCATGTCAATGGGGCAGCTCCCGACCAGCAACCAGAGCATTCACACTCCATCACCAGAAGCATTGCATTGCAATCTGTATGCTTCTACATAGCTATCGCAATTCTGAAGAGCTGCCATCGAACGTGACTGTAAGCCTTTTTCGTTGGAGCAGTCGTTTGAAATTTTCTGTTTCGCCTCTACTGTTCGTTCCGGGATGCGACGTAGGTAAAATGGGAAACCATCACATCTCACCAAGTGTTGCTCGTTGTGCTTGGCACGGGTCCAAAATCGACAGGAATTGCTTCGGCCATAGAAAGTAACAGTAGGCGTTGCATCTGCACTTGTGCCTGTTGCAAATAGTTTGCAATGTCTAACCGTTCGTTAACGCGTATTGTATATGCGGTTAGGCACAAAATGTGTATAAATGTGCTCCTTCCGCCCGACAGCAACCCTGCAAACCACGACTCCGGCATCTGAAGCTCAACGGCACCACAATTGCGGGAAAGTGCAGCACGGGGAACAGCTCGCAAAGTGCGTGTGGAACGGCCCATGTCGTGCAGAACACGTGTGTTCGTAGTGACAAGCGTAGCGAGAACTTTCGCTCGATTTTTGAAGTGCCTTCGCTGTTCGCAGAACGAAGGCCCGAGAGGAAAGTACGAGCTAGCTTCTTTTCGCGTTTCTTCGGAAGCGTTCGCAATGGCTGGTTCGTGGGGAGGTCACTCTACGACCCCGGAGGAGCTGTGGNGTTCGCAGAACGAAGGCCCGAGAGGAAAGTACGAGCTAGCTTCTTTTCGCGTTTCTTCGGAAGCGTTCGCAATGGCTGGTTCGTGGGGAGGTCACTCTACGACCCCGGAGGAGCTGTGGTCGAGCCTCTTCACGGTCGTGCACGCCAGCTGGGACGACCTCCGTCCTTTGTCGGAGAGGTTCGACCTCGACGACTTGGTCGCTTTCCGCCGTGGCTTGCAGTCCGCCATCGAGGATCAGGTCGAGAGACAGTTCGTAGAGGCAGAAGAGGCCGCAGCACAGGAGAGTTCGGCAGCAGCGGCCGGACCTTCAGGTGACAGGCCTGGGGTGGCAAGTGGAAGTGGCAGTGCGGACCCGCAGGTCGCCAGCGGCGGTGGCAGTGTGGAGCCGCAGGTCGCGCCAGCAGCCCAGGACAGGCTCGGAGCACCGGCCGCGAAGGAACCGACGACCGGGCCGCCTCCCACCATGGGGACGCCGAAGGTGATGTCCGTCCAGGCCAAGGCGTTCGTCAAGGCTGACCCTCCGCCCTTCATCCCTCCGATCAGCAAGACGAAGGGTAAAGGGAAAGGCAAAGACAGTGGCCCCCCAGTCGCAACGCCGAAGCCGAAGGCCTCGCCGCCGCCAGGGAAGCAGGTCGCGGTGAAGGCCACACCCGACCAAGTGCGAGCATTGTTCGCAGGCGAGATGCAGCCTCAGACAGCCGAGGATGCCATCGGCTTCTTGCGGGCGACGGACGCGGCGACCAGACCACAGGCCCACCAGGTCGCCGTCGTGGACCTTGACACCATGGACGATGACCTGGACGACGACCCTCCTCTTCCTCCGCCTCCTGGTCTTCCTCCGAGTTCGCCTTCTCCACCGAGCAAGCCGATGCCAAGCGCCCCGAAGAAGCAGGTGGACCAGCCACCGAAGGCAAGCTTCCCGCCGGTCGCGAAGGAGAAGGCTGCAGCGGTCCAGGGCGCCCCGCCTGACGACGGTTCGCAGCAGCAAGAAGGGACTCAGGCGGCAGCGAGTTCCAGTTCGTCAGCGGCGACAGGGTCGAGGTCGCGGAGCAGCCGTTCGGGACCAAGGCCTGCCGTCAACTTCCCGGACTTGCAGGCCGCGTTGGCTTACGGGCCGCCCGGGCCGATCATGGCGACCCAGTTCGCACCGGTGGGCTTGCCGGCGCCCTGGCCGAACGCCGACGTGGACACAGGTGTGGTCTTTCGGGATGAGCCCCCGCCTTACACAGATGTGACCTCGATCTGTGCAGTTCGCTGTCCTAGTTGCTGGCTTAGGGCGTGCCCGAGGGTGAACCGCCCCGGCTATCGCAAGCCACACGAGCACCACATGTGTTCGCAGTGTCACGAGAACGCCAAGCGCCTCGACTCTCGGAGGACCTAAGGTCGCCAGGGTCACGCTGCCGCGGCCCCAGCCTTAGAGTGAGTGATAGTTCGTACAACAGTCAGCTAGTTCGTGTAGGCCGGGGCCACTCCTTTTGCAGCTTTGTTCGCGCCTTCGGGCATTCCGACCTTCGGGCAGATCTGGCAAGCTGTTCGCAGCAAAACTTAGTTCCGAAGTGCCCGCAGTTCGCATTGTAGGCTGAGTCTGGCAGGTCATGCAAGGTATGAGGCAACCTCTAGAACGGGAAGGTCGTGCAAGGTTCCAGGCAGGAGGTCTTGTTCGCGAGCGCCGGTGAGAGTTCGCTCTGGAAGGTCGTGCAAGGTCTTAGGCCGACAGTCTTTGTTGTTGCAGGTTGTAGGCAGGTAGCTTCGTGTGTCGCGCCTCGGTCGCAGTTCGCAGACATGTCTGGAAGGTCATGCAAGGTCGCAGGCAGCTTTCGAATCGCTTGCTGCGTCGCTGTCGTGTCCCTTTTGCGTGTTCGGGTCGTTCCCTCCCCCCCC
>BGNK01005598.1:9735-24938 GCA_003297005.1 Symbiodinium sp. clade A Y106
CCAGCTCGAGCTGCGCCGTGTCGTCTGACTGGAGGGCAAGACTCAATCGATGAAGGATGCACCACAGGAGCGCCGACCGAAGCGAGGTCCCCGCCATGCGACTCTTGGGGTCGGTCACTGCCTTCTTCCAAACCTGAGCTGCCTGGAACAGGTCCGGTACGATGGTCGGTGCCTGTACGCGCAGCCACCAGACCCACCCCGTGGACTGACGTAGGATAGTCAGTACATCTTCCTGTCGGNCGCAGCCACCAGACCCACCCCGTGGACTGACGTAGGATAGTCAGTACATCTTCCTGTCGGATCATCATGCGACTCATGAGTACTATGGCCTCCGCATACCAGTCCTGTTCCTCGTTGAAGCCACTGGCTGAGCTGGAGAGGCGGCGGGTCTGCGCCTTCTTTTTGCCCTTGCCTTTGCCTTTTCCCTTGGCCTCGCCGGGNGCTGACGGCTTCAGCGATTCGCTGGACGGGGCTTGCTGCAGTGTGAGCGCTAGAGCGTTCTGCAGGATTTCGGGGCAACTGCTAGCATGTTTGAGTTTCTTGCCGTAGCCTCCTTGACAAAACTGACATTTGCTCCCGAGTTTGGGTGCCCAACTGCTGCACAACTGTTTGACTCTAGGTTGAGCCGGACCCCAGACATCNCTAGCATGTTTGAGTTTCTTGCCGTAGCCTCCTTGACAAAACTGACATTTGCTCCCGAGTTTGGGTGCCCAACTGCTGCACAACTGTTTGACTCTAGGTTGAGCCGGACCCCAGACATCTGCATGAACCGTAGCGAAATGCTTCTGCAACAAGCGACTGGTACACTGCACACCACACAGCTGACACTGGCCATTCCAGCGTTTAATGTCCGATGCATCCGGGAAGGGTATCGCCTCCTCNGGTACACTGCACACCACACAGCTGACACTGGCCATTCCAGCGTTTAATGTCCGATGCATCCGGGAAGGGTATCGCCTCCTCAGCCGGCTCAGAGTCATGACGGGAGAGGTGCATAGTCCTGAGCATAGACAATTGGAACAAGACATAGCAAGAATCCCGATGGTCTGTCTTGGCCGGCGCCTGTTCATGACACCATTCACATCGTCCATGGATGCGGGGCAGCGCCTCGCGTCTCCACTGAAAAGTCGAGGCAGAGTACTTCTCCCATTCTTCTGTGTGNTGGTCTGTCTTGGCCGGCGCCTGTTCATGACACCATTCACATCGTCCATGGATGCGGGGCAGCGCCTCGCGTCTCCACTGAAAAGTCGAGGCAGAGTACTTCTCCCATTCTTCTGTGTGAACTCGCTGCCAGTGCCTTTTGAAGTATTTGGCGTTGGGATGCCACTGTCTGCATAATGCACAATGCTGTCGCAGTTCCTCGCGAAGCGGCGCAGTGAGGGCACCAGCCTGGAGGTCGATGACNCGCTGCCAGTGCCTTTTGAAGTATTTGGCGTTGGGATGCCACTGTCTGCATAATGCACAATGCTGTCGCAGTTCCTCGCGAAGCGGCGCAGTGAGGGCACCAGCCTGGAGGTCGATGACGTCGAAATCACCATCCTGCACCAGTTGCATGACCGTCCGCGTAGCGACGCTGGCGGTGGAGTCTGCCTGGGCCGGAACGGCTTGGCAATGGTTCTCGACGATGTGCTTTTCCAAGTCCGCCCACCTGGAGAAGCGGTGGTTGCATCCAGCGCAGGTCGGCATGCCGTCCTTGCCATGCTTGTGCCGGTCGAACGCGATGAGACTGTCTTGCGCCGTCTGCATGCGCTGCGCACTGTGTAGCTTAGCTATGTGGGCTCTAAGGGCCTCCCCAGTACCGAACCGAGTGCCGCACTCAAGGCAGATGTGCTCGCCGTCATCGGTGGCGCCCTTCACCTGTGTGGGGGAAGCGATGGCCTGCAGCTCTTCAAGGACCATACTTTCGTGTGTTCTGAGTGCTGGCGCAATCCTCGCATCGTGTGCAGGAAGAAGGGAGCTCAGGGAGTCCGTAACCTCGATGGCCTTTTCCAGTCGCAGACGCACCATGGTAACAGGCGGGTCGATGCCTATCTTATTNACCTCGATGGCCTTTTCCAGTCGCAGACGCACCATGGTAACAGGCGGGTCGATGCCTATCTTATTCCAAAAGCAAGCATCATTTTCGAGGTCCAGATGCCTGGGGCTGCGAGCAATGGCTCTGGCTTGGCGCGTGAGGACCACACGCAGCAGGTCGAACGTCTTAGCAGTGAAGCCCGAAGCAAGCAAGGAGTACAAAGCAGAAGTGACCACCGNCGAACGTCTTAGCAGTGAAGCCCGAAGCAAGCAAGGAGTACAAAGCAGAAGTGACCACCGTGACCTTCCACAGCGCGAGGCGTTTGTGCAGGTTGAGCGCCCTGTGCGCCATCAAAGTTTGGTCGGAGTCTGCAAAAAGCAGCCCTACAAGCCTGCAGCCGATGTAGCATGTTCTGCTTTTCGAAGTTCTCGATCCTCTACGTTCGTGGATCTATCTACACCTTAAAAAACTCGCCAATTTCCCAGTCTGCATCCAATCTGAGCAGCTTGCCTTGCTTGGTTTTCCGGGTGATCTTCCGAAGCGCATGCGGTGCTTGCGCGCCGTCCGCGCGTAGAAGGCACACAGTTTTATCCAGGCTGATCTTGAGCTTGAGTTGCCGAAGCTTGCTGAGTACAGCGCCAGCCTGCTGAAGTGCAGCATGTAGGCCGCCAACATCTTCGAAGTGCCACCTAAAGTGGAGGTCATCCGCGAAGCCAACAGCATGCTGCTGGCTCCAGNGAAGCTTGCTGAGTACAGCGCCAGCCTGCTGAAGTGCAGCATGTAGGCCGCCAACATCTTCGAAGTGCCACCTAAAGTGGAGGTCATCCGCGAAGCCAACAGCATGCTGCTGGCTCCAGTTGCTGCTGAGGACCCCGTCAAGGGCACGGAGAACATAGACTGAGATGCAGACCCAGAGTGTGGGTGACAATTTACAGCCCTGTCGGATTCCTTGAGCAGATGCATAGCTGACTTCATCAGCACCGCTGCCGATGTAAAAGGAGGTGGCCTCGACCCACTGCAGGATGAGCCCCGTCAGCTCCNGTGACAATTTACAGCCCTGTCGGATTCCTTGAGCAGATGCATAGCTGACTTCATCAGCACCGCTGCCGATGTAAAAGGAGGTGGCCTCGACCCACTGCAGGATGAGCCCCGTCAGCTCCGCCGGGACCGCCATCATTTCCAAGGCCCTCCTGAGTAAGCCGCGGTCGATGCAATCAAAGGCTTGAGTAAAGTCCACGCTGAGTTGCAGTCCTCCTGCGCANATGAGCCCCGTCAGCTCCGCCGGGACCGCCATCATTTCCAAGGCCCTCCTGAGTAAGCCGCGGTCGATGCAATCAAAGGCTTGAGTAAAGTCCACGCTGAGTTGCAGTCCTCCTGCGCATGAAGCGCATTTGGCGCCAGCTCTCAACTGATAGAACGATCGGCCCTGCGCCAGCACGGCATTTCGGACTTCCCGGCAGTGACAAAAGACGACACCGAGGGCCTGCTGTGGCGAGCGAAAGGGGAGGTNGCGCCAGCACGGCATTTCGGACTTCCCGGCAGTGACAAAAGACGACACCGAGGGCCTGCTGTGGCGAGCGAAAGGGGAGGTAACCGTGCAAGTGCAGCTGAGAAGTCCAGGGTTCCACGTAAGGCATCAGATGCTTTTGAGGACTCCGGCCAGTGCCTTCCCCATGGGCTCGAGCAGAGCTATGGGCCTGAGGTGAGCGGGGGAATCTCCTGCCTTACCCACTTTACCTAGGAATACCAACCAGGCCGCTGCCCACTCCGGTAGGACATGTNGTAGGACATGTGCCCCGCCCTGACGCCATGCTCCAAAAACATGTTGTTCCATGAAGTCTGCGATGTCTGGGGCAGCCATGTTCCAGAATGCATGTGGGGCACAGTGCTTGGGGGCTGATGCGCCTGGAGTTGCCGAAGAGCCTGGGTGATCTCGTCGCGGGTGATGTTGTACTGAAAGGTAGCATGTACCTGACGAGGGGGCTGACTGTCGCCATTGACGCCGTTGACGCCCTTCCAATAGTCAAGCATGACCTGCGTTTCCTCCTTCGGGGTGAGCAGCTTGCCCGTGGTGCTGCGNGGGGCACAGTGCTTGGGGGCTGATTTCCGCGCCTGGAGTTGCCGAAGAGCCTGGGTGATCTCGTCGCGGGTGATGTTGTACTGAAAAGTAGCATGTACCTGACGAGGGGGCTGACTGTCGCCATTGACGCCGTTGACGCCCTTCCAATAGTCAAGCATGACCTCGCAAAGGAGGAAGCCCCACTCGTCGAACGGGCACCACGACGCCAGTTGCGCTCTCCTGCGAGGTTGTTTGGGGGCATGCCGGCGCAGTAGGTCAAAGATGGCTGAAGTGCACCCGGCTCTCTCGTGGGCCTGTGCTTCTGAGAGGAGCGCATCCAGCCGCTGCCTACGTAGGTGTCTGCTATGCTTCTGCACGAGCTTATGCAGCCGATGAAACTGGAACCAGTGCCGCCATGCCTGGACAGTGTTGCGAAGCAGGGTTCGGTTCGTGAAGTTGCCCGGGGAAAGCTGTCGCATGCCGCGGTAGTGCTCCCACATCTNATGCAGCCGATGAAACTGGAACCAGTGCCGCCATGCCTGGACAGTGTTGCGAAGCAGGGTTCGGTTCGTGAAGTTGCCCGGGGAAAGCTGTCGCATGCCGCGGTAGTGCTCCCACATCTACCGAATAGTGCCAACATGTGCCGGGTTCTCGGCCGGAGCGGGTAAACAGCTGGGCCGCTGGATCTTGAAGACCTGCGCACCAGCATCGAGTAGCACCTGATTGAGCACACTAGGCTGATAGGTCCTAACATCTGCCAGCGAGGCCGCCACCTTCTGCCGATACTGCTCCGCGAGCGTCGGCGCATCCCTGACGGCCTGTGCCAGCAGCTTGCACTTCCATGCAGGCCATGCCACAGCTGTACTGGTGGCGGGCGGAGCGGCGTGGTAGGGCCGCAACGTGAAGTCCACCCGGACCGGCAGATGTCGCCCACCTTTGCGCCACCTGCCCACCTCAAAGTTCCGCAGCAAGGTGGCCTTGTGCTGCCTGTGTTTGCGCCTACGAAGAAAGACGAAGTCAACAAAGGAGCGCCTGGCCTCCGCATAACCGTCGTGGATGTAGGTGTAGGAGTCGACCCTGCCGAAGGAATTGACAGCAACGCAGTCAAAGTCGGACTGGAGTTCCTCTAAGGAGTCGGCGTCCGGCGAGGGCTGTGACTTGCGCAGCATGCCCGTTCCTGTGTACGGGAGACGTTTCTGTAGGGTGGTATTGAGGTCACCACACAACACGAGCGTGCTTCCTCGAGGGACCTGGCCGAGGGTGGCTCGTAATTTGCTCCATACCGCCGCACGCTTGGCCTCTNACGGGAGACGTTTCTGTAGGGTGGTATTGAGGTCACCACACAACACGAGCGTGCTTCCTCGAGGGACCTGGCCGAGGGTGGCTCGTAATTTGCTCCATACCGCCGCACGCTTGGCCTCTGTGGTGGACTGAGTAGTCTGGTGTCCCCATGCGTGTTGGTACACATTTATGACCTCGAACCATCCAAGGCCCTTGCCAAACACCTTGACGTGAAGAACATGTCCTGGGATTACATGATTGAATCGAAGACTCTGCATGTTGAAAGCGCTGGACCTCAGGAGAATCATCACGCCTGCATGTGCTCGCTGGGCATGCTCGCCAATCCCGCTGTTGATGCACTGCCAGCCCCTGGTGCTGAAGTCCATGTGACTGCGGTACCAAGTTTCTTGCAAGCAGACGACTTGAAAAGGCTGTGTGTCCAACCATGTGAAGAGCTCATCTTGCTGAGTGCCGAGGCCCCCGCAATTCCATGAGAAGAGTGAGAGCGAAGACTCCGAGTGCGTGGGTGCGCTGCTTGCCGACCTACGCTTCGATGAAGAAGTTTGCTGTCGGTTGTCTTCATAGGCACCGAGGAGGTCGCCCTCATCCATAGTGCACCCCTTGTAGGTCGTGAAGCCATATCGTCTCGCCCTCAAAATTGCTCGCTTGTAGGAGCGTTTTCTAGCACTAGTGAAACCGTGAGGTTGGCCTATGTCGCCACTTTTCGCAGGTGAATGATGCTCGGGTAGATCAAAAAGCAACCTGCTCTCGAGGCCCTGGCGAAGGGTACCCCAACCCTCGCTTCTGCTGAGATCAAGGAGCCGACCAAAATATTCAAGTCCCTCATTAGTCCCAGCCTCCGGATTTGGGACCGGAGCGGCCATCACCATGTTCATGTTGTCTGCTGTTGCTGCACTGCATGCATGATTGTAAAANTTAGTCCCAGCCTCCGGATTTGGGACCGGAGCGGCCATCACCATGTTCATGTTGTCTGCTGTTGCTGCACTGCATGCATGATTGTAAAATTCCATGTGGCAAAACTCGTGAAAACCGTGGAAATGAAAAGTAATAAGCGCCAACCGAACCAGCCGACCCAGAATAAGGAAAAGCATGCGAAGTCTCGCTGACTGAAGTGCAGTGTGGTTCCAGGCAACTGAGGGCACCGAGCGCTGCTGACCATGCGTTTCTACAGAGCTACAGCTGCCCCGCCCCGCTACCCACCACTCACAGCAACCGGTCTTGGGCCGAGAAGCTTGGTTGGCAAGGCTCTCTGTAAAGTCATCGATGGGTCTGATTTTCTTAACGGAACCTTTTTGGGAGTCCCAAGAAGATTGAACCACACCGAACCTTCTAGTGAGGATGGCATCATTGGGCAAGTCACATAAGGCAAAGGGACCCTTAACCCAACCTGCATCCCTCTCAGAGAGAGTGAGCTTATATACTTCTCGAGCAACTTCAAGGTCTGTGTCAGTCCTTAAGGAATCCATGGTGGCCTGCCAAACGCACCGTTGGTTGTCATTGGCTACCTCCCTGACCTCAGGTACTGATAGCGAAGCAAAGGACGCCCTCTTAGGCAACACACCAGAGCTATCAGGAATGGGACCAAGGAGGTCGAAGCCTCTGCCAATATCTTTCGGAAGCTGGGAGTCGCCATACCCCGACACGTCGATCATCTCACTTAGCAATCTCATGGACTTGTTGGCAAGAATGTCACGACAATGCTGTGAGATGAGCGGTTCATCAGCTTCGGCTTTCAAGTCTTTAGCTCGAAGGAACCACTTCCGAAGATTTGCAGTCCGTTCTTGGGCAACTTCAACAGGAGTCTTTGAAATACAGTAATCAATGCACTCCTTGAGGGCTCCTGGCAAAGCAGTAGCCAACAGTTTGGGATGCTTACATCTCACAGCCTGAGATACGAAGTCTTTGGGCACCCACGGGATGCCAAACTTGACACATATGCAACTTTGCTCCTCGAGGCCTTCGGGGCTTCCCGACGTGGGGAAGGCTGAGAGGCGCTTGGAACCGGCAGGCAGCACACGAAGCTCCGGATGGGAGGAGCACATGGGTGGAAGGACCCAGTCGGCAGGCAAAGGAGAGGCGGCCGGCACAAGGGCAGCACTGCCACGCACAGTGACGACGGAAGCATACTCGCTGACCAAGGGAGGCAGGCGTTTACTGGGCTGATGCAAAGTGGCAAACTGAGCAGCTCGGGCGGGCTGCAGGGTTGCGGAATGTAGCTCGACCGGCATGGGAGCAGCACCCAAATGCAAGAGCTGGCTAACGAAAGCATGAGCAAGACACTTGCACAGTAGAGGCGGGTAAGCAACCTCCGGCTTGGTAGCAAAGCCGCCGTCAGGTAGACGGCCCCAAGGAAGATGATCATGGGAATCATCACAAAGTACCTGCAAGGCTTGCACGCAAGGGATTGAGTGGCAAAGAAGCGTATGCTTACGTCGCTGGCTGCCAAACATACAGTGGTGNTCACAAAGTACCTGCAAGGCTTGCACGCAAGGGATTGAGTGGCAAAGAAGCGTATGCTTACGTCGCTGGCTGCCAAACATACAGTGGTGAAAGCGAGTGCACAGGTGAGGGCACTGAAGCAGCTGGGCTATGGGGGTTGTGGCCCAAAACAAGGACCGGTTAGGATTCTCAATAAACCAGAGGATGCCAAGGGCGTTGCATCGCTCGACCAACACCGAAATGAGCCGGTAAAGTTTATTGGCAGTCTCGATGCGAAGTTGGGAAAGTCCAGACAAGTCCGGCACGCCATCAGGGGCTTGCCGCGAACGCAGGGGACCTGGTGCACCACGAAGAGGGACGCCGCGAGCAGCACTGGCAGTGCCGCAAGGCGGGGCAAAATGGCAGGCCACCACGTCCGGGCGAGTGAGCATCTCAAGTGCTAGTTCTTGGCCCCCTGGGGAAGCTAAATCAAGAGTAATGACGGGGCACTTGACACCAGCATGCGCCTGGTGATCAATGCCACGGCTGCCAAGAAGACCCTGACGGCGGACGGCAGAACAAAGTCCGCCTGAGCCACAGAAAAATTCGAGGAAGACAAGCTGAGACAAAGGACGGCCAGCCACACGATCCTGGGCCTTGTCCAGGAAGGGCTGCAGGTCTCGGGGCACGGCAGGATGCCACGGCACAGGGGGAGAGTCCGTGCTGGAGTCTGATGGCAAAGGAAAATCAAGCTCCTGCAAGAAGGTTCTGTCGGAGACTGACATGGCATTGTGATCACCACCAGCATATGCAATCAGAACGACACGGTCGCCAGACCAAGGCTCTGTGGAATGTAGGCACTTGCGGACCGGAATGACAGCAGGAGCGTCCGACACGGCGTGAAGGACGCCCGCAATCTGTTTACCTTCATGAACGCGCAAGACCGTCCCTGATGGGTTCTGAACCCAGACGGATCCGCCAGAAAAATCACTCAAGGGACACACTAAATTATGATCAGTAAAATTGTTGGTATCACGATGACACGACGTAGGCACATTGCGATGCACAGCAATGGAAGAAAATTGAAAATCAGGCCTGGCAGATCTGACAAAAGCCACCAAGACTGCTGTGCTAAGAGGGAATTCCCGCGTAGATCGGAGCACACCATGAATGCCACCCCTCCGGAAGGAGCCACAAAGGAATTTGGCGCCTGCAAGGTCAACACCTGCACGAAGCTGCGTTGAGGGCAAAAGATTAAACAGGTGCAGGCAGTCTGCACGAGTGACGGCGTCAGGTCGCTGCAACAGGGCACTTGAGAACTGCTCAGCAGGATGATGACTCTCAATAGGAGGGTCAAGCGGGACTAAGTCAACTCGACACTTGCTACTGCACTGGAAAACAGGAGAAGGGGATTGCGACTCCACAACACTCTCCACGGGAGGAGTGGGAAGAGGCGGAGCCGGGCGGACCTGGGGTAGTCACTCATCACGCTTGTAAGTCTTGCANGAAGGGGATTGCGACTCCACAACACTCTCCACGGGAGGAGTGGGAAGAGGCGGAGCCGGGCGGACCTGGGGTAGTCACTCATCACGCTTGTAAGTCTTGCATTGCTGAAGTGAGTGGGGCCCAAGACAACACATGCAAACGTGAGCACCCCTCTTGCAAGACTGGCCAGCCTTTGCAAAACTACAACCCTTTGCAAGATTCCAATTCCAGCAGATTCGGGCACTGGCACCTTCAGCTGTGTTGTGCTTCAGCTTGCTATCTTGCAACTCTGAGGGGGCCTTTCCTGAACCTTTGCCGCCTGACTCGCTCTTCAGGCCACCTTCAGCATTGCGCTTTTTACCGCCACCTTTTCCACGACCACGCCCACGGCCCTTCCAGGGAGAATGGGAGGCTTCATCATCCTGAGCGCTGAACTTCAAAAGACTCTTGCCTTGCAGGGGTTGAAGGAAGTAAGTCACCTGCGGGTCCATCTGCAAAAGAGGGAAAGCGACGTCAAGGGGTAACTCGCCCGGAGGCTCACGCTTAAGGCTGGGCACTTCTTCGGCTAGGCGGATCCAAGCTTGCCGATCTGTGCGAAGTACCTGTTCCATGCTGGTGGGCCTGTAGTTGGGAGGAGGCGGAGTAGATAGTTTATTAAGAAGGAAACGATGCCATTTCTCCATCACCGAGAAAGTGCAAACCTGTAGCAGATCGCAGGCTAATGCACGCCTGGTCATGGCTTCGGCCAATTGGAGTTCGTTCTGAATTTGGCATCGGTCCTTGGATCGTCGGTCTCGAAGAGACAACTTGGCAGACTCATCCAAGATCAGCTCTTTCCCAGGCTTCTCCCTCGAAATCTCTTGAGCTCTAGGGATGAAGCGGTGAAGCTCAAGCCATTGCGGGTGATCATGTTCCACCATGGTGGTGACGTATGCATAGTTAGCATAAGCATTTTCCAACGGTCCAGTTTCATCAAAGCCTGAGAGACGGCGCTTCTGAGCTGCAATGCGCTGGGCCCTCTCCGCCGGCGCAAGCTCCACCTTAGTCTCGCCTTCAGTCTCAATGCTAGCCTTGATTTGCGCTATGCACAGTGTTTGGGCTTCGAACATCAGTCGCCTGATTGAAGCTAAAGCTTGTAGTGACACCGATTCTGGGGTGGCAGAATCCAGCAAGTCCCGCAACGCTGCCTCAGAAGGCGTGACACCTGGCGTAGTAAGAACATAGGCCAGGGTNAGCTAAAGCTTGTAGTGACACCGATTCTGGGGTGGCAGAATCCAGCAAGTCCCGCAACGCTGCCTCAGAAGGCGTGACACCTGGCGTAGTAAGAACATAGGCCAGGGTAGCCAGGGTATCTATACCCTTTCCTGCAAGCACTGTGATCTGCGCTTCGAGCAGACCACATTCAACAGCTTTCTCTCGGCAAGCAGCGGAACTTTGAGAAGAGTTGCCATTGCGCTACGTCTGAGCTTTAGCCAGGCTGCAGCGTATCCTGCAAGTCACCCGTATTCCTGCAAGAGCCGGGTAGGTCCCGCAAGACCCGGCTTGGGCACTTTGTCACATTGAGATGCATCCTGCAAGCTTCTGCCATCAACATGCACCGTCACACTTCTGCGCACACCTCAAACACGCAGATACATCGTAGCAGTCATAAACCTAGGTAAGCTTGCAGCAGACAACCATGGTGAAGATTTTCAAGCTCGCAGGCACATCAAAATCTTAGGCACCCGGAAGCCCGAACGTGATTAGGCAAGAGGTTGCTCGCGACGCGATTAAGTACTCTGACACGTCACCACAAAGACCGGCCAACAAATTCACAAAGTAGGGCTCCGGCATTCATGACCGACTCATCAAGACGTTCCAAACAACGACCCTTTGAGAGGAGGTGACAAATGAGACACCTGCCATGCACAGGAGGGCAGCACGCACAGTGATTTTCTCACATCGGCGAAATCCTGTATGTCACTTCTTGGCCATGGCAATTTCCAAGGCCCGCAGTAGAGACCCTCGGTCCCTGATCGGTCTTCCGGCAAGACACTGTTTGCAAAACCACTTCTCTGAACAAATCTTGGTGCGGAAGGGCTTGTGCTCAGCANTTGAATGTTGAAAAATTGATCGTCCTTCAATGATAGCCTGCTCCACATTGGACGGGTCACTACAACCCTCTCTCAAGTCCTGATCATGTGCATCACTGTCCTCTGAAGAAGAAGAAGAACTCGAGCTGGAACTGCTGCTGTCGCCTTGCCCAGATGCGTCTAGGTCCTCATCAACGTTGGGGGATGCAGGCAGCTCGCGCTCTGCATCAAAGTCTCCAAAGCCCGCATCAGACTCAGAAGCATACCGCGAGTCACCCAAACCAGGAGGCTCAGGAGGAAACACGCTTGGGCCTGCTATGCCGTCATCAAGCTTGTCACTGGGAAGATGCTGGACCGGAGCATGGGCAGGGGGTTCACTGTTACGATACCACTCAAGCTCAGGGTCAGCACAATCTTTGCTGCCAGCACTGACAACTTGGCCAGACCTTGTGAGATCAGGACGGAATGTGCCTTGGCGCACCTGCAGGATAACTTCTTCCATCTCGCGCATGGGAGCGGCTTGGGCATCTCTTTCATACACAAGTGGCGTGCGTTCTTGACTCAAGGAGTGATGCCCAAGAATGGCTTGCGTATGCATAGACAATCCGTACTTGGATGTCCAAGAAAGCAAAGTCCTCTTAGCGCTATGGCCACTGAAGGGCTCGACCAATTCAAGACCATACTCCAAAAGGATAGCACCAATCCATTTGAGCAAACTTGGCATTGGACATTTCCCTGCCTGACCAGCCACCGGCCATCAGAGGTGACTGAATCATGGGTTGTCCTGCAGACATGCTCTTAAAGCTGCACCCTGCCTCATCACACGAAGAGAGCCAGGCCGGGCCCCAAGGAGATTCGGTGATCCCTTGAACAGGTGCAATCAAGGGGAGTTCAAACCCCAGTGCNGCCGGGCCCCAAGGAGATTCGGTGATCCCTTGAACAGGTGCAATCAAGGGGAGTTCAAACCCCAGTGCATTTCCCATAGACCTAGTCTTATGACTAAGAGAGGTCACTTCGACGTATCCCGCGCCGCTCGCAGTGATGTCCACAACGGGGTCCTTTATGGATTTGAGGTCCCCAAGTCTGCTTCTGCTGTACACGGCAAACAAAATGGCACCTGCGGCAAACCTGTCATGGCACGGCCTCGAAGCATCCTTGACGAAAAGCTCAAGCGCGGTCGCTCATTCAAATCAAGAACATGCTTCTTAGCCACTGGCTTGACAACAAACCTTTGGAAAAGGCAGCATGCAGCGGGGGGAGCAACATCTTCGAGGCCTTCTGCATTAGCAATCTCAGTAGGTTCGTAAGCAGGGGCTGGTGCGACCTTGGGAAGTGCAGGCACTAAGGATTCCGGCCCAAAGATCGCACACATCTCAGGCGTTTCCCAAGGCAACATGAGGCCAGGTTGAGCCACACATCGATGGGCATCTTGAAGCATGTCACTCAGCACAGTTGCCTTCCTTTTACCCGAAGGCCCCAAACTCGACTGGTTCCCCAAAGACATCGAGGCGGGGGGCTATGAAGGATTACTGAAAACACTGGCGCAAGCGCTGCAAGAATTGCTCGATCCAGGACAAGCGGGCCTGAACGGAAGGGCGCTCGTCCTCAAGAGCGCGAATGCGCTCCTCCAAGTGCAGCACGCGCTGCTGCAGTAAGTCGTGGGTGCCTTGCAGCGAGTGGAGGTGGCTGCTAACAGCCTCAAAGTCACTGCCCGACGAAGAAGGGCTTTCCATGCGCCAGCGGCGAGAGAAGCTAAAGCCTCGCGTTACAGGAGACCAAGGGCCTGCTAGCAAGAGCAGACAGATCTCTAGAGGAGGCTCAAAGAAAAATTCTCGACATCCAGCAGGAGCCCAATGCTGCGCATGGNAGAGCAGACAGATCTCTAGAGGAGGCTCAAAGAAAAATTCTCGACATCCAGCAGGAGCCCAATGCTGCGCATGGGCGTGATTGTTTGCAAGACATGGAAATTAGAAATTTCCGAGAAACCTTTTGAGATAAAGTTACATCTCATTTTCAATGAGAGTGTTGCCAAATCATGTTCTGGATGTCGCGACAATCCAATCGGAAGGTCGGCAGCACCCATTGGCTTGAAAAGGTCAGAGAAGGCAAATGCAATAGATTGATTGATGTAGCGAGATCTGCGCCATGCGAGATAAACGGTGCGAATGCCTCAAATCGACACAACTGCTCGCTTCACCTAACAGCCGAAACAAACCCAATACCCCAAGCCTAAACCCGAAAATCTTGCGACCGTAAAAACCGTAAACCCAGGACTCGAACCCGATTTCATTCACACGTAGCGGGGAGATGCGATTCATGGTGTGAAACTGACTACCTCGCTTGCGCGAGCGTCCGACTATTGCTACTGCGCCGGTTCATGGGCCGTCGATGTGAGCCCACGGCTGACCGTGCCTCAACACTGCGCCTGCGCACGTCCCGCCTCTCAAGGCTGCAGACTATGGGCTACAAAGGAGACAGACTCAACTTTTAAGGCACTTCAGCAGATGCTTCCCAATGTCAACTTGTGTTCGGGCGGCTGACAAAGAAATGAAGCATGCCCATTATATCTGAGAAGCTGACAAAGTGGCAGTTTTTGGCCTCAGCATTGTTAGGTGAGAGCTGACCCATTTTCAACAGAGTCGTATTTGGACGAGCTTTGGAGACACATCTCTGATTCAAGGCCGCTCTGCCGGGTCCGTGCGGACTACAAGCTCTACATTGAACAAGAGACNACCCATTTTCAACAGAGTCGTATTTGGACGAGCTTTGGAGACACATCTCTGATTCAAGGCCGCTCTGCCGGGTCCGTGCGGACTACAAGCTCTACATTGAACAAGAGACGATGAGGCAGCGACACTCGCAAAAGCGGAACTCCAGGAGCTGCCATAAGCTCTCCAGCATTGACCCCATCGCCAGGCAGCGGAGTAACTCCTGCTACCGATGAACTAGTTATATCAATGTATCCAGGTCCTGGATGTGCTACGGTCGATACCTTTGCCTTTGGCAGCGAAGTCTTAATGGTTCACAACATGAAGCTACAGCCACTTTACTCAGACGGTACCAGCTAGTTCTACTAACATTAGTTGTGCTTGCTACGGCGGAATTCCCGGAGGGAATAAAGGCGGCTGTCCCGAAGGGATTACAAGTAAAGACTGTTTCTCAAGGAGTGCCGTTTGCCCACGCGGTCCAGGGCTAGAAGCAGAAAGCTACGAGGTTGATGGGTGGTCTTATTCCCGCCACCCATGACNGAGTGCCGTTTGCCCACGCGGTCCAGGGCTAGAAGCAGAAAGCTACGAGGTTGATGGGTGGTCTTATTCCCGCCACCCATGACCCAGACGAGCAAAAGAAAGTGCAAGCTGTAGAAGGCTAAGCAGGAAGCGAGCAGCGAATGTTGCCGTAAATAGGATGAAAGCGTACAGACAACTGAGACTTGCACTAAGCGTGGCGTGCGACTCGGAACACGTGAAAGCGAAACATGCAAAAGCTGCAGAAAGCGCGGCATCTTGTGATGGTAGAGCAGCGAACCCGAGCCAAATGAAAGGCAAGGGGCCAAAAGGGACCAAAAGCAGAAGCTAAAGATGCCAGCCTAGCAGCCATTCACGCGAGCACCTGGATACAAAAGGCTGTGATTATTATGTGATAAGACATAGGAGTACCAACTGGCGTGCTCCCGCAGGGTGAGACGTAGCGGGTGAAGCGCAGACACTGTAGATAATGGGCTGCCCCGAAGCCCGTTTCCTAATTTCTTGTTTCGAGGATCTTGGCAGATTCTTGTTCCTGGCCAGTGCCGGTGAGACAGACACGACGAAAGCTTGGGAGGGCGGGTGAGGATAAAATTGTCTCGACGCCTAGC